>CM060243.1:19680105-19897432 GCA_030555515.1 Acutogordius australiensis
TGTTAACACAATGTTAAAAATAATAATTCAATGTTAATTAATTGTCAGAATTAAGAGTCTATTCTATTGCTAAAACATTGTTTTTTTCTATTTTAAGCACAAAAAATTGTTTCTCATTCTCGGTTGGTTTTCCGACGGCCGGTCCGGTGTAAAATGTATATTACCTGTTATTTTTTTTACCCGTTGTGCCTTCGGCCGTTAATTGACAAATCCGTGTTTTTTCGTTTATGTACTCCCCTAGTCATCTTTTTCAGTTTAAGAGACATAAAAGTTTCTTATGCTATAAAATTTTTAACATTGTTGAATTGTCAAAAGTAATAATAAAAACCTGTATAAAATTTCTAAACAATATGGTGCATTTTCCCACTATCTTGGCGTTTGTTTTACTTTCGTTATAACAACTAAAATTTGCTTTGTCGTTCCTAGATTGTCTTTTGCTCCATACTGCTTCAATCACAATATGAGTTGCTCACAGTTCCTAGAACAACTTACTTATTTTCCAACACATCGTCCTCTTTTTTTCTCTCCTCTATAGCTTTGCAGTTAGACCCGCTAATACTGTTACAGGATAGGGTGGTATGGGGGAACATTTTCAATGTTATGTTTGAGTACCGACGTACTCATGCTTAAAAACCTCTGCCCCTCTATCAATGTTTTATATATACTTAAATTTCAGGCTCTTTTGATTTCCCACTGTCAATACTATACATAAGCATAGATACAGGGTGCAGGTCATTATAGTTCTCACCGGTATAAGCTGCTTCAGAATCTTTTTTATTGCTATTTGAAATAATAAAATATAATTTTACATATTTCATGCTCTAACGTTTACATTTTGATTAAAAATGTAAAATGTTCCGCGTCCAAACTTTTATAGGGCATAATTTTATACCAAGCTAAAATAATTTTATTTTTAGAAGATAAAAAAGTATTAGTTATTTTATAATTTGTCTTTCAATACATTTTAGTTTTTGAATGTCAATTATGTTTTTTTAAATTTTCAATGTTTGTAACAGGTTAACATTATTTGATATTGGAAAAGGGTAAATTCCTATTTAACTAGTTGATATATCTGAAACATTTGATGAGCAGTGTAATGGATATAGATTTGCAAGCAATAATCAATAGCTCAAAGATCAGTGCTCCAATCTCACAAAGTATGAATATTTTGGAAAAAACGCTTACTTGGCAGTCCAGCCAAGGCGATAAACATTTAACGACATCAATAAAATGAATAAAAAAAATAGGTAGGGGGAGCAACTTTTTTAGTTCAAATCACATAATTCCGCCGCTTTAATGGTGTATTTCAAGTCGGAAAAGTACGTGGGAAACTAGATTCCAAATTATTTTTTTTTGAGATAAATCAAAAAATACCTCCACCATGACGGTAGGCTATGTAAGGGAATCTCCATACGTTGCCAAGGCCTAGGCTGAGGTGAATGCACGCCAAAACGAACCCATACGTACTTTTCCATCGTTTGCGGAAAATGGCATCGTCTTCCAGTTCGGTGCTCACGGAGGAAATAGATCCGGAACGGATTTTGGTGGGCGAACTCTCGCCCGTTACTAGGATGGGTATCGATTTGAGGGGGTTGTACACGTTGTTTTTATTCGTATTTGGGTCACCTCGAGCAGCCATCTTGATTTAAGTCTTGATAAAATAACGTTCTAGATTTTGATATCCAGCTTTTCACGCAATCAGATATTTGTTACATCGTCTCACTATACTTCAGCATTAGGCATCGGAGCGACAAACATATTTTTTGAAAGCAACAACGAATGTGTAAGTGATATTTCCCTAAAAGGTATACAGTAAATTATAGCTCAAATAATATTATTTAAGAGTTAATTTACGCCATCCATATATTATAATAATTTCTTAAGCCTTAAAATGACTCCGTATTGGGTAGTTTGGAGCATTGAAATTGCTATACAGAAACATTTAAAACCCCTGTGATCATTATTAAGTGCGTTCTTTCGCCAATATTGTAATATCCATGCGGCATTCTCCAGAATCCAAATAAGTAATATATTGACTGTAAAAGGATAAAGTCATTATCTTTATTCATTTAATAATCATATCCAAAATTTGAACTTTTAAGTTGTCAAACAACTGAGCCTAAATACATTGAGACATAATATAAAATTTACTTATAACACGTTGAGTTGAATATACGCGTAAAAAGTTTATTTACATTTATAATTCGAATAGAATTGTTTTAGATAAAATAATAATTAAGATTTTGGAGCTAATCTCTCAATCAATGTGTCAAAGAGAAACATTTTTTCTCTCACTTCGCTCGAAGGTGATTATAAACATTTGTAGGTAGATGGTTAATGAAATGCGTTGTCGACATTGTCTTATATAAAAATTTTCATGTAAATTTACACTTATCCGGCTATATAAATACCTTTAGGTTTATTTAGGCGGGGCGGGGTTTTTGGCCGAGGAAATTACCATAATTTGTTGCGTGATTGGAAAGTTACAAATTGTAAATAAGGTACAATTTTAATTCACTTCTATTAGGCGATAATAATGATAACTATTTAATTAAACAATGTCACTCACGGATAATAAATAATTTTAGGTTTGGCCCACAAAAGCTTAAATTTGATCTGAATAAATTTGCTTTAAGACAAATCAATTAACACTTCATTACGCCTATTGTGTTTGTCCGTAATCCGTATTATATATGCGCTAATTTCAGCAGGACCAAAGTTTTTAGGCCAAATAAATGAATTAGCATGGGTCGAGTGGTTTTAAAAATACGGCCGGATTGTTTTGTAAAGTATGAAATGAAGATGTTAGTACGAAGTTGTTAGGACTGGGGGCATAATTATAGTGTTTATAGCACCGTTCGACAAATTTTGAGATTTATGATATTAGATTTAACCTACTTAATCATATAAATTTTCAAATACGTTCATCGTTTTTTCTGGCCTTGTGAGCCAGTTATTTAAAAACTGTTCAAAAAACTAAATGAATTCAAAAAACTAGAAAATATTGTAAAAAATTATTTATAAATAAAACATGAAGTAATTCAAATTTAACAGAATTTTTAACCCAATATATAATTGTGTCATTTATAATGTGGGGTGCAAAATTGTTTAATCATGTAGATGTTAAAGCTTATACTTGATTATAATATTTGAAGTTTTTTAATATAAAAAAAATTTTTCCTTAATAATTCTTGAAGTCACAAAACAATCAATTTTGCCAAATTTAGCCATTTTTTGATGGTTTAAAACCGTGTCTCATGAATGATTTAAAAAAGGAAAAAATATTTGAGAAAGACAATCATGAAGAAGAAAATTGTTTTCTAGGAGAATAACCTCCACAAACATTTATTGATTTTTTAAGATGTGTGAGGAAAGTTAAAAGGTTCTTTATGAGATAAACTAGCTTTCTCCTAAAAATAAATGATAAATAAGTGGGAAAATAAAAACATTAAAACAAAAATCTTATACAAATTATCTATAAAATATATACACATACTCTTTGAATTATTATAATAGGTTCCTACAAATACCATTTCAAGAGTAAAAAAATATATAGTATAAAATATCTTATTTTTTGTTTATAGATATGACCATACAAACATACATATTTCATTTAATTTTTAAAATTTTTTCATTTTTAAATAAATTTCATATTAAACTCTAAGAAGGCTCATTTTTTTACATTAGAAACACAAACTATGAGTTTTTATTTAATAATTTTTTATTTAATTCTTAGGATAAAATATTAAAATTATACCTATACTTTTTTGATAATAAACTTAAAAAAACAAAGTGAACAACACTATTTATGAGCTCATTTTAATTTATAGTAAAGACTAAGTTATGTTGTCAGCCATTATATTTTTAATTATAATTAATAATGTTTAAATAAACTAATGTATGCTAATTTAACATAGTAAAAAATAACAATAATGACCTGTCTATGATAAGATTCAAAGAATTACATTTTATGAATCAAAACAAATTATAAAATTCTAAAATTATTTGGTTTTGTTTTGTTTATTTGTACACATGTTTTTTATGAATGAGTGCTAATAATGCCGAAATATTTTGAAAATCAGGTAATTAAATATATGATTAAATACTAGAGTGGAACGGGAATATGTTTACGAGTGAAGCATTTAAATCAGCTAATAGAACTAGCTTATGATGTATGTTATTTATTTCATGAAAATAATTATAACATATTTTTATAGAAAAAATGTTCAATCGATAGTTATCAGTGTATTTTAAACCAAATATCTTATAAAGCTTTGAATCAATTATTAGAATTAAAACAGAATGGACTTAATGGAGCCATATACAAGTTGAAATATAATTATTTTATTTGTAGTGTATTATTAAGTCACAAATATGAAAAAGAGTCTAATATTCATTCAAACCACACATTTGATATTATAAATATTGTTTTTAAAATACCTAACACCTCTTATAACTATTCGTTTGTCTCTATAAATAATTTGTTTGATAACATGTCCATTTTACCAAATCCTTGTTTTAAAGATACCTTTCATAAAAAATCTATATGTTTTTCACCTTCAATGCTCCCTAACCCAAATAAGGAACTAATAAATTGGAAAACATACAAATTGTATCTCAGATTTCTTGCTAAAAATATTGAGGAAAATGAAGGAAAAAAATATAAATACTATGATAAATGCATCCAACACTTGCACAACCCTAAACTTATTGCAGATTCTATAATGATAATTAAGAAACCCTCACTTACTACTAAATCAATACTTTTAATGCCTTCGAGAAATATTAATCTAATAAAATTAAAACAATATCTTGAAGGGTTTCCTTGTTGTAATATAATTGCTGGTACCACGGATGAATCAAACATATATTTATCATTTAAAATTTTTGATGCAATATAATATTATGTTCAAATATTAAAAAAATAATAATGCATATAAATGGTATTACATCTGGTTATTATTTAATAAAATAATAAACCCTGGCATAGTTTTTGAAGGTTTCATTTATATATTTATATACACAACTATTTCTAAAAGCTAAAAAATATATAATTATTTAAATTATTTTTAAATAATAAAGATAAAAATGCAGGTGGCCTTAAAAATTGATTACAGTTATTACTTTATAAATTTTTGAAAATAAATATATTCAGAGTTTATGTAAAGCAAAATATGCACTTTATAAATAAAAGTTAATAAAATCTAGCTTTATGTGCCTTTATTGAAAATATGTGATTTATGAATGCAATTAATAACCAACCATTATGTGTTTTAGGTCCCAGACAAAATACAAAGCGCTACATTTAATTAGTGAAATTAAGTTTTGCACATCAAGTGTTTTCAAGAAAATGAGATGTAGATGGCACATCCTCCTAGCATATAAATATAATATATTTAACAAATTTCTATAATTTTCTTTTCTATCAAAAAGCTTGAACAGTCAAAGTTTACAATTTAATTTGAAGGCCTGGAAGATAAAAAAAATAAAGTGCTGGAGTCCCTCCCTATAACCAAATAAGGTAAGCAAAAAAAAATCTCGCCGTTTATTTTAATAATAAATTTTGCTCCTAAATTGGTGGCGACCTAGGTTTTTTTGTCTATGAATTACCTTTAGGACCAGTTTTTAGATTAAACTGCCAAATAAAGCGCTCCATTAGAACCTTACACTGGTCAACAAAAATTAATGAGTGAAAAAGAAAATTATGGCAATGGGAAAAATAATCCCCATCGTCTTATCTCAAATATACTTTCCGTTTTCCAAATTTTCTTCAGACTTCGGCAATTTTCATTGGTATATATCTAAAAAAGCTTGACAAATTTTGCGACCTCGAAAATATTTAAAGAGAAACAATTAAAATAAAAAACCACTTATAACTTTTACTTTTTTATCTTGATCAATGAGAAATAAAGTATATCAAGCTCTTAAGAAAGTCAAGATTTTGGTTATACAGAATACAGGGCACCCAACTTTAGGACACGATATATTATCGTTTTAAAAAAAAAATTTGTTTTAAGTTTGATATCAAAACTTAAAATTGTAGTACTTAATAATACGGTAGTTTTAGTAAAAGATGTAGAGCAAGCGGCAGAGGGTAGGTGCATGATGGTTTTCTGCTTTTTTCGGGGTCGTAAAGCTTGCATCCTGTAATATTCTGAGTCATTTCGAGAATTTTGGTATATTTGCGGCATATATTTATTATTGACCTAAGGGGTTTGGACATCGCCGCATAACATTTCATTTCTTTTCCACTTCTTCCCCCCCTCTGTCAAAATTAGTGGTCTTCCGTCATAAACAGGTCAGTTAATTGATCCTAATGTCACTTGAAACGTAAATTAAAATTTTTATGAAAACATTTTTAGATATGCATCCCATGATGGCCTAATCTCCAATATATTTTTTGTAAAATTAATTATTAAAATCCGTCTTGTGGCTCCTTAGATCCGTCTATAACGAAAAATGGCTTTTTAAACCAAATTGACAGGCATCTAAAAACTAAACCCTGGATCGTACGCAAAAATTTAGAAACCCTTTTGCATTTAAAAATCCTTTATGTTGTTTTTTTTTTGATCAGAGTTACGATTTAAAAATAAATTTTATTAATTTGATATCAAACTCTTAAATCGGCATTTAGATAATACAAAAGTATTTCGCGTAAAAATTTAAGTACGGGGCACGAGGTAGTCATTATCGGTTTTTAATGAAAATATTATTTGAGGTTTAAATTTAACAGTCCTTAACTATTTTGAGTACTGCAAAAATATTGGATATTTGCAGAGATTCACATATTTTTATTGACTCTTTTTGTTTTTTGACATTTTTTCCTAACACTTTCAATGCTTCTACCTCCCTCCCTAAGTTTGATTAGGAAAAACGGTAAACGGATTTGATATTCCCTAAGATGGCAGGTTTAATCTCTGTAGTTAATAACTCTCAAAAAATTGTTGACATGTGTTATGCTAACTTCAAAATTTCAATAACTTTTTAAATTAAACTTTAACACATAAAAATTAGATGATGGGTATGTTTTATTGCATGAAAAGTCTTTAACTTAAATAAACTATTATTAATCAACTTTTTTTTTGTACTAAACTTGTATAGAGGGCTTGGATGCGAATTAAATTATGTTAATTTAAAAAAAAATTAAATATAACTAAAGAATTAATTAATTATTTTCTCGTTAAAATAAAATGGTTGATCTTGTTCTACTAATTGTCTGTGATTTCTTAAATCTAGTATATTTAGAAAAAAAACAAGTACTAGCTTATGGAAAATAGTTCCGATACCCTATACACTTGGCTAGGCAAAAAAATTATTAAACGCTGTTTTGTAATGATATTTGATGATAATTTCGCAAATTATAGAGTTAGTATCAATTTTTATGTATTCAAACCAATGCTCCATCCTTTCCAAACAGGTCTAAAAAGTTTGTTATGTATTCGCGGCTTTTAGCTTCCCAAAGGTTCAGGAGTTCCGTCCGTTTTGATTCGAATTTGTTAACAAATTGCTTCCCTTTGTCTTTTACCTTGTCCACTTTGTTTTGAAATTGATATTTCTTTTCCTGGTTAATGAAAATTTGATAAAGTTATATATTTGTGTGTGTTAGCTAAGGACAAAAAATAAAAACACAAGGAAATTCAAATCGCAAAGTCAAACAAATTAACCGTAGTGCATATTTTTAAAATAGATATCAATTAATTTTTAATAAAATTAATATTTATACCCAGATTGTTTATAAATTTAAATATTTAAACGCCGGACCTAAATTTTATTTAAAAAACTTAAAAGCTTTATTTATAATATAAATATATTTTGCAAAAAATAAATTGACGGCTGACCAATTTATTTGATGTCCCAATACATACCACTAATATTTATTAAAGAGAAGAGGGAAAAATGATGCAATAAAATGTTGTAAACAATAATGTTAGCTGCCTACCTCAAATATTTTTATTTTGTAAAATATTCAATTATTTATTATTTAGATTTTTTTTAAAAAAAAACGAGAGAAAAAAATTGTTTTTATTTGTTAAATTTAAACTTAAAAAATATTTGTATCCATTCGGTAAAAAAATGTCAATTATAAGTTAGGGTGCAATATATTGTATAACCTAAATGTGGATGTTAGAATTTGCTAAATTTAAACAATATTTCGAAATTACAGTTAATTTTATTCTAGTAAAAATATTTTTTATGTTTTATTTTTTATTAAGAATTCGAGGAGTCAACAAAATTAGTCAATTTGGCCATTATTATAATATTGACAAGTCTATAAAACCCTCCAATAATGTTTTGGAAAACAAAAAACGTTTAAAATAAGGACATAAGATTTTTTTATTGCATTATCTTCGCCGATAATCATTGATTTTTTTATACGCGCGAATCATCAACGTTAAATTGTAATTAAAACGACCAAAAAAAATAAAATTTGAAATGAACAAACATATTGAGTATTTCTAAAAAGTGTAAATTTTGGATTTTACTTTAAGGAATCCAACGTTTAGTTGTTTAGCCGTATATCCTCGAGCAAGATTTCTCCGGGCATACACATCATAATCTTTAACAATTTGTGCGACAATGTCGGATGTTGAGATTCCTAAAGCCATAAAATTTGTAGTTAAGGATCTATATTAATAATTGTTTATTGATTGTAAATTTCGGGTAAATGGATTTAGGAAATTCACATCGTCGTATTTATTTTTTTGTGTAGGAAGCAGTGAAATTGTTATGCGACGACGTCCATTACCCTAGGTGCATCTTTCTGCCAATCCCATAGTATCCACTAAAAAGACGCCACCTTCTCCGGGATATTAAAGCGTATACAATTCTGGCAAAATCAGAATGCTAGAATCATTCATTTTACTGCTCCCCTTGTCCTACAGCACTTAAAAGTGATGGTACAGCACCAAACTTTCAAGGAGGCCATATTTATAAGTAAAATATATTCAAATGATGTTATTACATGAATCAATTTTTGTAATTTGTTAAACCTTGAAAAAATAGATATTTTAGCTGACCTCGGGTTCGTTTTGTAGCTTGAAATTTGCCCCAAGATTTAATATCTTTGTAAATGTCTTGGCACCCGGCGCTATTATAAGGGATATCATCGTGGGCAACGAAATCAATCTATGAAATAATATGTTTAACAATTATAAATATATCTGCAATTTTTTAGAAAGTAATTAGATTTTAAAATATAAAACTTCCCTTAGCCGTCACTAAAATGGAACACAATTAGATATACAGGGTAATATGAGATATAAATAATAAACATATTTAAAATGTTTCAATATAAAATAGTTGAAGAACTTTGTAATCGGTTAGGAATTGTTTATCAATGACCCATGGGGCATCGGGGAGAACCTCATCAACGTACCGGCAATGCCTTACAGCTTCGTAGCGGTCAGCCTCATTCATAACCGTTTTACCCTTAAGTCGGTGAGTTAACTCATCGTTTGTGACTAATATTATTATAACAAATATCGACAAATTTTAACTTTCGGTTGGGATAGTGATGAATAATATGATAGGGAATAAAAGTGCTAAAAATTTGAATTAACAACTATATTATAAATTCTTAGGCAAATATTTTTTTTGTAAATTATAAAATTTGCTTAAAATAAATAAATTTCATACACCTTTTTAAATTAAAAAATTTTAAGACAAGAATTGAGAATATAAAATATTTTTTATATCAATGTTTTGTTAATGCAATAGTGGCCTCCGTTGAAACTTATATAAAAACGAAAAAACTCAAAGTAAAAACATTTAGTTTGTCATTGAATCTTTAAAACACAGAGCCTTCTTTTTTCCATCTGCTATACTCCAATCCTAGAGCTTCTTATAAATTTTGGTCAAACTAATTTGCTCGATTAAGTTATTTCATGCATTCTCCTTTAAGGGACGCGTTCATAGTTTATTCGTTCCAACGAAATATAAAATTTTAATTTTTTAAAAACTTTTATTTTAATTTTAAACATTATAGAATCGGCAACTTGTATAAATGCGTCTTGGTCAAGAAAACAATTTTTATATTTATAAAATTTTTGAAAAAATTAAAGAACGTTACACTTGCCTCACTTGTACAAATCCAAATGTTAAAAAATATTTAAAAGGCCAAACTCACATATGGCAATTTTTATTAACAAATGTTTCTTTATTAACTTTTAGTAAAGTTTAATCATAAAAATAAATAAACTAAGAAAAATTGAAATTTATAAGTAAAAGATATGGATCTAATACAATTTTTGTGTTTAATAGTGATAACTGCAATTTAAACACATGTCGAAAATCGACAATTGAAATAAAATTTAGGATATAAGTATCAAAATCCAATTAAATTTTAAGAAAAATTTTTGCCAGCCTCGAATTTTTAGTTATTTAAGGGCAAAAAAGGGACATGCCCATTTTTGGGGTTTACAATATAAAATTATGGGTGGAAACAAAAATATAACGCATTTGGATTAGAGTCAAAACCGGGCTGTTATAATCCGGCCCAGCCCACCCTACATATATTTCAATTTAGGCCCAGCTTAACATATATCTGCCCGCACCCCAAAATTGGGTCATATTTTAAAGACCACCCGCCCGGCCCAATTTAAAAATGGGTCAGAAAATTTTAGATAACAAACTAAATAATTTGCTTTAAAATTATTAATAGATACAGATTGTAGAAGTAACATTTAGTAATAATATATTTGTTATTTTTTGTTCTTTTTAACAATATTATTAAAAAGAAGGCAAAATGAAATTTACGGCCGGCACCGTCCGTAATTCTTTTATAAAATTCAGGTTGGGTCCTGACTTTGATTTTAATATGAATTAACAAAATATTTATGAATAATTAAAAAACATTTATCAAAATTTAAAATTTTTTTCGCCTACACAGGCCAACAAATATGTTAAAAAAAAAGTTTATGAAAAGCATACATCTCCAAAATGGTTTTATCTCATATATATTTTCCCTTTTTCGTAGTTTCTTCCGACTTCGGCTTAGATCAGTCCATATCGAAAAAATGGCCTTTTTTGACCAAATTGACAGATTTTGCGACCTCGAAAATACCCTAAAAAAATTAAGAATCTTTTTTACATATAAAAATTGTAACTTATTTATCTCAAATAATAAGAAATTAAATTTTTCAGTTTATAAGGCTCTTACATCAGCTTTAAGATTATACAAACGTATCTAAACTTTAATAAGACACGACATATTGGTTTTTATAAAAAAAATTATTTGAAGTTTAAATTTAACAGTTTAGTCGTTGTATATATGCAGAAAAAATATAAATTTAATTTTGTGTTTTAATCTTTTTTGTTTTTTATTAATATTTTTCTAAAATTTAATAATGTTTATAGCTGACTTAATAAGTTTGATTAGAAAAAACGAGTTTAAAAATCCCTAAGATGGCTGGTTTAATCTCTGTAGTTAGCTCAAACTCAAATTTTGTCCTGCGATATTATTGCAAATCGCTAATTTTAAAAATTTTTGATATTTCATATATGGTAACAATATTTTTGGAAACTGTATAGTTTACAAAATTTCATCTTTATTTCTCAACATTTAGCCCAATATAAAAAAATGGAAGCATAGAAAAAAAACCCTACATGATCACAAAAAAATCTCTATAAAATTCTATGCTCTGATTTCTTGTTGCTAGTGTAATCCAACTATAAATATTTATAAACATCCTTTTTGTTTAAAATGGCATTTTTATACAAAGGGCAAATAAAAACGTATAAATTGTTTAAATAGTAAGAACTAATGTAGAAAAACATTAAAAACTAAACCCTAATTTAAAATTTAGCAATAATCAAAATCAAGTATTTGGTTTCTATTTGAAGATCAGTATTATTAAAGGTAAGTTGTAAAACCTTGGTGTTAGTCTCTAAGGTTGTTTGATTAAAGCACTGTTTTATTTTAAATATATGTATTTAAGAATAAAATTATTGATTTATCAATAATAGATATTAAGTCTATAAAAAGACCAGCCTGTATGCTAGGCCAGGTTAAAAAATTATTAAAGATATACGAAATGGCCAGGTTAGGCCTGTAATTTGTAAGGTTCAACAAAAAATTGTTGATGGTAAAGGGTGGGGAAAATGTTCTGTGTGAAAAAACAATATTAGCTAAAAGTCAATATTATTTTTAATAAAATACCTCCAACAATGAGGTAAACGTTTGGAAAAATATTTTTGGCCTGAAGCAATTGTCGGCAATGGCCAACATGGAAAAGGTCATAGACGCCATCAGCATAAACGCGTACAGGACGAGGAGCTATTGTTTTGGTTAAATTTAAGTTAAAAATTTGTAAAAAATTTCTTTATTTATAAATATAAAAAACATTACAAAAATAGTTATAAATTTTTTGATGAATTTAAATGTAACATATATGATTAGGAAAATAAACAACTATATGATTATACATGATGCTAATCAATTAAAAACAATCTAGTATGAATGATTAAAATAAATAATAAAGCTCTTACTAAGTTAAAAAACTCAAAACCTGTCCCTGTTTTGGCCATGTCTTTTGTTATTGTAATTGAATAGTTTACATTGTGCCTGGTTTTAACAGCTACAGCATCAAAACTAAATGGCGCAGGCCTAATGTGTGGACATGTGCTAAGCTAGATACATATTTTAAATTTGTTTAAAAAAAATTTAATTAAGTACAGATTTTACTTGATAATCAAAATCATCTAAATTATCTGGCGCAAGCTCTGATTCGCTCTTTTTTCGAATTTTTCTCTTGCGAACTTTGACATTATCAAATGAATCCAAAACTGTACCATTTTCCAGAAGCTCAGATTTTCTTTTACGTCCAGACATCTATATATTAATGTTTTTCATGTGTGATTCACACAGCTGATTGAACATAACAGTTAGGGGTTTGGGGTGATGAAGAATCAAACAAGCATACACAATTCCTTATTACCAATTGTTCATTTAAATTGCACTCTAAAATGTTTCTATATAAACATAAATTTTACCCAAAACTTGATTTATTTTATAACATGATTTTTGAGCGTTTTATCGCAAATGACAATAATCAAAAATCTACCCTCCATATATTACTTTAAATCAAACCTAAAAAAAATTTACTTTTATTTATTGCTCCTACATTTGAGTAATTATTTTTTTCTAACTAATTTTGTAAACTTTTTATCCTTCTGGAACATTAACCTTTAAAATTATTTTTAATTATACTATTATCCAAAATCTAAACTATGTAAAAAAGTTTTGTTAAGATAATAACTAGTATTTGTAGTGAGCCGAGCAGAGTTATCCGTAGGCTCTTTATGCATTTTATTAAAATAATGGACCAGCTGATTTTCAGCTATCTTTTGCCATATGTTTAATTTATGTTATAAAAAATGAATCTTTTATTTAAAATTTTTAGACTTTTAAAACAACCAAAATATCAAACAGTTTTTATATTATGCATAATTAACATGCTTAATTATATGGATCGATATGCGGTTGCAGCAGTTTTATTGGACATACAAAAATTTTTTATTGGGATTGATAATAAATCTATTGGACTTATACAAACAGTTTTTATTTGTAGCTATATGCTATTTGCTCCAATAGCTGGATATCTTGGTGATAGGAAAAGTCGTAAGACAGTTATTATAACTGGTGTTTTTATATGGTCAGTTATGGCATTTGTATCCTCCTTGGTAGGAAAAAACAAATTTTGGCTATTTTTAATATTTCGATCATTAGTTGGTATTGGTGAAGCCAGTTATTCCACAGTTGCGCCCACAATATTTGCAGATTTATTCCCACCTGACTTTGCAAGAGGTTTTTAAATTAAATCCTTATTTTATAAATTTTTTAATTAGCCTACTTTTTATTATATTTTCTATTATAAATAAGCTAAACAGCATTCAAGAACTGATTTTAGCAACAATGAACTAAATGAACATGTGACTCAGCATTCAAGATTTAGCCCTGATGAAATTAGACTCATGTGTTTAAGTGCATTTTATTTTGCAATTCCTGTTGGAAGTGGAGCAGGCTATATATTATCTTCTTGGATGGCACACAAGACTGGATCTTGGGCTTGGGGCCTAAGAGTATAAATTTTTTGAATTGTTAATATTCATTATTTAATCTATCTTTTTATTTAAATCTTGTTTTATAAAAATTTTAAATTAAAAAAATAAATCTTTCATTTTATTTATTTAAATTAGCGTAGCAATAATTGTTTGATATAGTTATATATTTACTTAATATTTATGATTATCACACATCTTGAAAAAATTTACCTTGGTATTGAGTTCAGCCTCAAACCAGCAAGATTATTACTAATGTTCTACCTCTTTATAAATCTCTTTCATTTTGTTCTTGATATTGTGATGGCTAGTAAACATTACAAGTCTAAAAAAATAATAAATTATGTTTTGGGGGTTATTCAATATTTTATTCTTTTTAAATCACCTTAGGGTATATAAGAGTTTTAGGTCAAAATCTATTTATTGATATTATTTTACTAATCTAAGATTGATAATATTTGGGAAATTTTTTTATACATTTGATACTCACATTTGTCAATTCTCAATACTGATAGCAGGATCACTATGATAGGTTTGAATAAATGGAAAATAATATAGAAAATAGTAGTAGTTTGACTTGATTGGTTTATTCGTTCTCAGTGACCTTTTAAAACTTGAGATTCCATATCTTAGGTAAGCAGTATATAGAAGTCACATATATTTAAAATAGTTTAAGAGAAATATTTATTTTGATAAACATCACATATGTACATTTGACCAATTCTCTTTACTAATATTCTAGGTAACCCCAGTCGTTGGTTCCTTTTTATTGTATATATTTTATCGAAACGTTCACAACATCCCGCCATCGCCGAAAAAACGTGTAAAGCAACAAATGCCCAATGATTTAGATAACTCATTTACGACTCAGTCCTATAAGGAGCCATTATTTGGTTATAATTATTCTTTTTCAACACAGCTCAATATATGTTTTAATATGAAACTAAAATTTTTCTTATCGTTTAAACTTTATCTCTAAGAAACACAAGAACTAATAAACAATGAAAATTATTGCGTTTATAAAAATATTATTTTTATCTTATTTTGGTACAAATTACGCGAATTTTTATATACCTCAAGTGGACGTTGGAGCTTAATTTATTAAAATATATTTTTATTTATTACTAATAAAATTTCAGTTGATTTTTTAATGTAGAATAAAAAACCTTTGATATAGGTTATCGTGTAATTAATATTTTGGAAGTTTCAAATTTTTACCTTCATAAATTTTTGTAGACTTGAGTAATCTTTAATGATTCGGTAAGTGGACAACGAATAAAACCATTATATTGAATTTTTTTTCTTCTTGTTAAAAAATGTGAATGGCATGTTTAACTAAGCCAAAGTAAAAGACTTATTTTAGCACAATCTAACCTTTATCTAAATAACCTTACAAAATCATACCTTAAACCTAATTAGTTAATCAATTATATTTTAACTATAACATGACTTAATCCTAAACATAATCCAAACCTAATTTTTTAATGTTTTTTAAAACATGTAATTACAAGGCCAATGCGCTACATACATGGCGCCATCTTTCCTTAGATGTGTATATATAAATGCTGAAAACCATTTCGTAAATTTTACAATTTTTTCTCTAATTTTAGCATTGAATTTTTATATTTAAAGCTGAGCCTTTTAATTTCCAGATGGAGAACGGGAACCACTTCTTGTTGTAAACAACAATGCAACAAAAACGTTTGCAAATTCTCAAGATGTAGGATCCATTGATCAACTTACCCACGATGATTCAAGTCCGTGTTTAGGGCGTTGTCATACCTATTGTCATGATATTCGGAATGTGTGTTACGGCATACGCGATTGGCTCATTCTAGATGTCCGTTCACTTCTACGTATCCCGACCTTCCGATGGGTAAGCATGGGAATAACATGGGTATCTTTCGTGACGGGCGCTTTAGCGCTATGGGCCCCGACGTTTATGCAACTTTCGGCAAACTCCAGGGGCAACCCAATTCCCGTTACAGAAGAACAAATTGGACTTCGGTTTGGACTTATAACTTGCCTTGCCGGAGCGATCGGACTTATAGGAGGTTCAGAGCTTGCACGAAGATTCAAGGCACGTAAAGTAGCAGCCGTGAGTCGTCTCAACACTCAAATCGACAACACAACCGTTATACAGTTGTCAGCATCCACATTACCGGGTGAGGAGGTCCGTATAGACCCACTGGTTTGTGGGTTTTCCTTACTAGCGGCGTCTCCTATCCTCATGGGAGCTCTCTACCTCGCCAAATTTACGGCATACTCTTTCTACCCCTTTTCCTGGCTCGGTCTCGCCGCTAATTGGTCAGCGTGGATTGCCATTTTCCTGGCCGAATGCGGATTTTGCTCTTGTTGGGCCCTCGTAGTCGACATAACGCTGTCCGTGGTTCCCGTCGAAAAACGATCCACCTCACAAGCCCTACAAATGCTCATTTCACACGCGTTTGGTGACGCTTCAAGCTCTTACATAATCGGCGCCATTTCTCAAACCTTGCTTGATTCGTGGACCGGTCAACCGAGACCTACAATCTTGCCACCGGTCCAACCTGTAACCACGACCCCATCCGCACCAATCCTGCCAAGCTTTGCCCAAAAATTTCGATCTCTACAATACGCCCTTTACATAACACCCTTTGCCGGTATTTTTGGGGCTATTTCCTTCCTTCGTGCCGCATTTACGATACAAAAGGATTTGGCAGCCGTCAAGGAATAGTTTGAGATCGCATTTATAGCTTTGACATGAATTCATATTATTTCTAATTGATTTTTTTCACGAGCCCTTAAATATAGGCCTGTCCCGATTTCTTGTATAAGTAATACCTGAATAGCCGAGAGTTCAAATTGATTTCATCATATAAATGTGATTTTTATTGGCCCTGTGCTTAAAATTTTTACCTAATACCGACCAATTTAGCTTAGTGCGGGCTGACTTTTAAGAGCTAATTAAAAAAATTTAATCTAGAATATTTTTACTGGCCTAAATAATTGTTTATTAAAAGTTTTAAATAAACCCTTCTGATAATATGGAGTATTATTTATATATTTTTTTATCATTGTCATGCGTATTTTTATAGCAAAATTTATATAAAATTACATAAAATATATTTTTTTTTTCAATAAATGATAAATATTTGTTTTCAAAAAATTTAATACCTAATTGCTCCATTGACAACAGAAGTTTACAAATAACAAAAGTTTTTAAATTGATTTTAAGACAAGCAGAATTAGTATTACTATCTATGATATATTCAAAACATTTTTCCGTTTATTTAGTCAATTTGTTTTAACCTGGTCAAACTATAATATCATGATAAACAAAACAATTAAATAGACGCGTTTAAAGTGAATTTTCGTTTTTTGTAAAAACTAAAACTTTATTATTAAATTAAATCAGATACAGCTCAAAATACCTTTCAAAGTCGTTATATATCCAAATTTTATATTTTAAACCGACAGCCACAGAGCTCAATTATTATCACGCCAAAAATGTTTGCTTAGGTGGATATATTCTAAACTCAGTTATTTTTATTTCTACAAAATATTTTTTTTGTTTTAAAAATTTAATATATTTATAAATATTAAACACTATTCCAGCAACTATAATTCTAGCTAAAAAATAATTATAATATTTATTAAGTTGTTGCAATTTTTAAAAATTGTATTTAATCCTGCAAAATTATGACCAATTTTATTAAAATTGACTAAAAACGTTACCGTTGTCATGTGGGCTTTAAAATACTTTAATAAAACAAACTTTCGATATTTTTTACTTCTAGTAAGTACATTACTCAATATATGTGAAAAAAAAGGAAAAAAGTTTAAAAAATTATACTAATCTAATTGATTACTTTGGTAATTTAATCTTACTTGTGAAATAGCGTATCGTTTTCTATACATATAAAATTAAAAAAGAATCTTTTGTACTATTATATATTATGTTTATTATATTATCCAGCCAATTTTTCTATTACCACATTCAAAGGTATATAGAAATTAAATATATCCATAAACAAAATGGTGGAGAAAGATAATAAGGCAGCATATAAGCAAATATGGATAAAAACTTCAAACATTATTACAACATTACAAAAAACAATCTAATAAATTTTAAGCTTCAAATTGTATTTGCACAATAAAAATGAAAGAGAATAAATTAAAAAAATATAAGTTTTTTACAATATTTTTTTTGGTTGTTTAAATGGGAGACAAATATATTGCGCATAACTAACTAATATCATTTTTATTGTATTAATTGTAAAGAAATATTTCAGACAGTAAAATAACATTAATTTTTTTGGAGATAAAAAGTTAAAAATGTAGTTTATGTAAGCATTTTGTTTATGATAAACTAAACGTAAAAAAATAAATAATCAGTTGGCAACTTCGTAATACAATATATAAAATAAAATATAAAAGTGTAAAACTATTTTAAAAACTTATACAGCGTTTTATTGCTTTATTAACTTTTTCTAATTTTAAAAACTTAATTAAAATTCTAACAAAAAGGTAATAAGAAATGTAATATAAATTAAAAAATCAATTTAAAAATAAATGCCACAGAGTAGAGCCGCCGTATTAGTGGAAAAGAAATACTGATATGTTGGTAATTTATATAAACCAATAATTTTAGAACGCTAAATACTTTCTTATGTCAGATAGATAAGGCGAATAGTAATAATATCTGGAATGATTGAGGGGTGAAAAATGATGTTGATTTGCATTTTTAAGAGATTTAGAGATGATTAAAACTGGCACAGCTTGACAATTATATATGTTGATTCTTGCATGGGGACAATATTTATTTATTAACATAAAATCTGTTGTTATATAATACCAAATTAACAAGTAAATGCATTTAGGTGCATATGATGCTTAAAGACAATAGTGGCAACCAAAAATCCGTAATATTTTAATTAAAATGCTTTGTAAAAATTAAAATTAATGGAATGGTAATGTTCCCGACCTAAATAGATAAGTGTGGTGGATAATGAGATTTTATAAACCCTGCTTTTAATAATATTCAGGGGCATATTCTGTTAAATTATTTTTTTTTAAATTTTTAATAAAAATTCGTGATCTTAATTTAACAGAAAAGAATGAATTTTTGTGAAAAAATTAAAGAAATTTATGAAAAACATATAACGAAGTAGAACGCGTCTTTTAAATTTAAATCTAGCATTCGCCTTGAAAATGCAGTTTAACGAATCCATTTGGATAAGCAAGTTCAGTTGCACAAAATGGACAAATGCGTTTGAAGTCAGCTGAAGGGATTGGAATGTTAGACCAATATTCGGCCGTTACCTGTATATGTGATATCCAGTTAAAAAAATGATATTTATTCTAAAAAAATTAAACATGTGCAATACGGTAAAAATTGTTTTTATATAATAACACTGGACAACAAAATTTGGACGACCCTAAGCATCATTTATGGCAACTATGGTTTTTGGTCAAGTTTTTGGCGCTGATCACCAATATGAAATCAGAATTTTAGCCAATGCCTCAGATTTTGAGTTATTCAGTGTCAAAGTTGAGATTTTTTAATTTTTGGGGTTTTTTGGGCTATCATAAAACCAATGGCTAGAAACAAAAGTTTAAAAATATATTTAGATAACAGAAACATTCATTATTAACGTAAGTGGTTTAAATTTTTTTTCAATATTTAATTTTTTTTTTATTTTTTCATTTTCATAAAATTAGTGGTTTTTGTCATAAAATCCGTTTTTCGATCCTGAATAACTTGAAAGTAAATTGCTAATAATTTTAGGTAATAACCATTTTTAGATATGTTTTTTATAAGGAATTTGAATATGCCATTAGATTTTTTTGAAAATTAATAGTTAAAGATATTTTGTGAATTTTTTTCTGAACTTTGGACGCGGTTTAAAAAAAATTGGAGGCATTGGAAAAAAACTGAACGCAGGATCGTTATCGCAAGAAAATTCTCTACAAAACCCTCACAAAATCGTTGATGTTGTTTTTTTTGTTGTCCAGTGTAATGTTTAAATAAAACTTGATTAGTCATGTGTCCACAAGGAACGAATGAGTGGGTAAGCGGTCCAAAACCACGATAAAAACTAGGCTCATTACCGGGATAAAGCGGAGCGATAGGGCCAATCTTTAAAATTTAAATTATGTCATCATTTAATATATGAACTTTGGTAAAGGAGTAGAAAAAATTTTGCCTTTTGTTTTTAAAACAAAGTCTATAGATAGACAAGTTTTAGAGCTCAAATAATTCCAAATTTTAAAACCTGTTAAGGCAAATAAAATAATTTATAACAATTTGTAAATAATATTGATGTCTGTATTTCTTACTTAAAATGCAGCTCATTGCTCTAAAAATACTTGTAAAACCTCCTAGCTAAAGTTTTAATATGTTGAATTCAAATTTAAATTTTTTTGGAACCGATAAAATATCGTGTCATATTTAGATTAGTGTGCCAAATATTTTGTATAACCTAAATGATGATAATTCAATTTTAAGTTCTATTTTAACTCGTTTTTTATATTCATCAAAAAATTAATTCATATATAAATAATCTTTACAACAAAAGATAAAAAAATAAGTCTATTTTATATTTATCACTTTCACCTTTCATTATTGTTAAAACGTATTATAATCAATTGCTGCTCGAATCTTTTATAAAAATCTTTGTAACAAATTATATTTTTCCTTTTTAAAGAAAAAACCTTTTAAATATGCAAGTTTGTAAGATTGCGGATTTGTCTATTTAACGCATAAAGAATTAATAATGCATTGTAACTAACAATCTATATATTTAGATATATATTTAAATACTAATGAAATACCAAAAAACAGGAATAAAAAATAACCATTTGACAAATTGGACATTTTCGGTTAAAATTGTCCTGTTTTCCCCACGGATGAAGACCTTGAACATGCCCACATTTTAAATATACGTAAGCTTGATTATTACCGTCTGAAGATGAAGTACTGGATATAATTGGTGAATCATTCGTGGGGTTTGCATTGTTACAGCCTATTTAATTACCATTTAAATAGTTCTATTTAAATTTTTAGGTAAGTGGAAATTATGAAATTGTAAAGACCAAGGTAAAATGTATTGACTTATCATTTTGCAATTTCAAAAGTTTTAAAATTTAATCAAGTATAAATAAATTTTAATAATCCAAATTTTGAAATTGAAAAAAAAATAGATATAATATAATAACTTTTTACATAAAAATTCAAAATAATGTTTAATTTATAATATTACCGATTAAATGGGTGTTCGGGGAAATAATATTTTCGGCATTTGCCTTATGATTACAATTATTATCGATATTTTTTGGATTCTTGAGAATTTGATTATGTAATTTTTGCGGGGAATATGTTTGAGGGTGTTGGGCAGAACGCCGAGGTACTACAAGTGTGCTTAATCTGACGGGACATTGAGGTTTTCCTTAAATAAAGATAAAAGAACTTTTAAGATAAAAAAACATGATAATTTTTGAATAAAAACTATAAAGGTAGTTGTTTATTATAACAAATTATTTTAAGCTTCCAAGCTGAAATTCTTAACCTTAAATTTTAGATTTTTTATTTAAATCATTTTTTATATCTCAAATAATGAAAAATAAATTTTTCAAGTATATCAGACTCTTACATCAACATTTAGTTTATACAGAACATTTAACACTCCAACTCAAAGGAATAATATTATTGGTTTCAAAAATATTATTTTAAATTTGAATTCAGTTTTTAGCTGTTTCAAATATATAACTTTTTAAATCTTTTTGTTTTTTTTACTTTCGAAAATTTTTAATGTTTATAGTTGGTTTTAATTTAAGTAAAAAGATTTTAAAATTCTAAAGATAATAGGTCTGGTCTCTCAAGTTAGTTTATCATTCAAAATAATTGTTGATTTGTGTTATCAATCAAATACAGTGTGTGAAAATATATACCTTAAAAATAAGATAATAAGCTTGTCTATTTTAGTCCTTTTTAACCCAGGAGTGTGGTGGGATCATGGACCCCAGTACACTTAATTTTGATTAATAGATATGCAATCTAACCTTCTTATTGAATACATAGTTAAAATTTGGTTCAAGTCTTATAACAATATTCGTTTAGAGGGGTCACATAATATTCAGCATTGTTATTTTTAGTTTATTAACAAAATTCATTTCATGCAGAAAAATAAAAAAAATTCTACAGATTTTGTTCTTCTTTTTTAAAAAAAATTTACAGTATTCATTAATGATAACTTACGATATTTTATCACGAAATTGCACATATTCTTGTTTAAAAATATATAAAAACGAAATGCTTTAGAACTCTTAGAGTTATAGATGTGTAAAAATGGGGTCCGTATGGACCCTATTGCATCATTCGTGTTACAAATTTCTCATCCTAGCATTCGCGTTAACAATAGCTAAAAAGTAATAAGGCAATGATGAGATAAAAAAAACTTTTTGAATTTTGGCCGGGCCCTTTTTGGTTCTCGATTGCCTGCCATATCAATAGGAAGTTAATTAAAAAGTTCTACCTGCATTTATACTTTCGACATAGGTTTCAATATCACGGGCTGTAGGCGAAGATTGTTGGAGACTTTGAGCTGAGCGGTAAAGCAAAGTTGCACCACAGATATCTATAAGGGTCCAATCCCGTAAAACATTATCTTGGCTTTCAATCTAGAAACATCAAAATAAAAGTGTTATTTTGGCATACAATCTAATTTCCAGAATAAAATATATAATCAGACAAATTGATTATCATTATTAAGTAAAAATAGTTAATAATGTTCAGTGAGGTTTGTTATATTTGTAATATATATACCAATTTTCCGCAAGTAAACATGGCCTGTGGTTTTCTTGGAGTATAAAGACGACCCTCCACTGAAACTTCAAACCATTGCCTCGTCTTGGTATTAATATCATCGCCACTTGCATCCTTTTGGTTTGGGTTAATCAAGTCTAATTTTATATAAGGGCACGTGCAAAGTGAGTTTTTATTTTCGTGAAATTTTCAAAATTTCGAAAAAAAAAAAATTTTGTAATAAAACGCAAATTTTTAGAAAGTTGCCAAATTTAGTATATGCACATAAAATGCTTTTTCTAAAATAAAAAATTTTTGAATAAATATTGAAAAAAAAATAAATTTTTTAAATTTTTAATTTTCAAAATTTTACGAAAATAAAAACTCACTTGCACGTGCCCTAACATATGATTATAGCTATTTTTAAAATATTGCTTAAAAAGAGAAATTACTTAAACAGTTATCTAACCTAAAAATATATGATTATAAAAAACAATTTTACCACATATATGTAATCGAGTTGGACTATTTGTGTTGTTGACTAATGGGTCATTAATTTGGGCACCATTTACACCTATTATAATGTAGTAACGTATCGTTTAATTTTCAGAATATGAATAAACATAAAAGGTGCAAAACAGCATGGCTAGAATATATTAACCTATTCGTAAATTTCACTTCCTTTTTATTTTAATTTTTAGACCTCACAAACAATAAATTATAATTTTCTTTTACAATCAATATCAAATCCCTTTTATTTTTTTTAGACCTTATTCTAATAATAAATATGTTAATATTTTATAAGCTTTCCTAAAAAAAATATTTTGGAATGGGATGCGAATAGACATATATGGTCAAATTTGTTAATCAAAATAAGTTGATAAATAATACTTTAACACTTTTGAAAAATATATGTCAGTTTTTTTGCTTTGATTTTTTTTTTATTTTCTGACAAAAATGACAGTCTATGTAAATATAATGAATATATATTCGGTGGAAAGACTCTCAAAAAGTTAAGTTTTTGGATTGTATTTACAAACCTACCGTTGGTTGTTGTGTTATTAGTTTCTAAACCGGGAACGGATGGATGGATATTTGAAGGATCATGAGATATAAGGATACCATTTGTGGTGAGGCCGTCGACTTTTTGATTTCTATCACCTTTACGCCATTTAACCGCTTTAGGCTATTTAAATATTTAATTTATGTTCATTATTAAAGAAAATAATAAGTTAATATCGGATTATAGCTTATAAGTGAACACAGCCGTCTAAGTTATATGTCAAGGTTTCTTTACCTCAAAAGTAATCTCTTTTTTTAGTAAGAAAGAAAAAAAGTTTTAAAGGCAATGATTTATATATCCAGAACAAAAAAACTAATAAACACTTACAACTTGTAATATAATGCTTGAAAGGCTAGTAACCTCTCTATTCAAAAGGCACAAATAAACTTTAAATCCCATTCGTTTAAAAAATTATATAATTAAGGTTTTAAAAAAACTCAAGTATTAAAAAAAATATCATGGCCTTAGCCTTATCGATATTATCAACCCCAACAATTTATTATAACGTATCTAGAATAAGGAGGCTAAAAGCATTCACCCCGAGGAAAATGTGTCGAGAATCATCGAAGCCAGCTGCAAAAACTCTGACACAACTGGGAAGGTCCCGTTGAATCATAACGCGACATGCGAAACGTGATATGGTACTTTCAGTCAGCTGCTGAGGGGCAAGTGTTATGGTTTTATGGTTGTTATATATTTGGTTTATAAATTTATCTACATCGTTGTTATTATTATTTTTTTTATTATTATCAAAAACATTATTATTGGTGTTATCATCTTCGATATCATTATTGTTTTTATTTATTCCGTTGTTGTTGTTTATGTTGTTGGGTAAGGGTACGC
Organism: Acutogordius australiensis; assembly: GCA_030555515.1. Lineage (NCBI taxonomy): Eukaryota > Metazoa > Nematomorpha > Gordioida > Gordea > Gordiidae > Acutogordius > Acutogordius australiensis. The sequence continues at coordinate 19,704,855 of CM060243.1, forward strand.
CGCCATTTGGACGGGGGTTGTTTAACTGAAGTTTAGTGAACGGAGATTTGTGATTAGCAGCCTGGGTAAGGCCTATAATGTTACATGCAATATTATAAAATATCAAACATCAAATTTGATGCAATGTAGGAAATATAACATTGAACGAACTTTGTATTAATTTCAAAAAAGCATTAAAGTATTCTCCATTTTACTAATTTTGTTTTTTTAAAAATAATATTTTTTTTTAATGTCTAATATTTTAATTGTCATAAAGCCTCCTCATTTTATAAATATTTTGGTCATAAAAAACATCGCGATATCAAAATTAAACATTTGCTATCTTTACGTTTTTGCTGAAACACCATTTTTCCTACTGTAAACATAAGATTATGTCGTAAATATGCCAGAAAATTCTTTGCTCAAACAAAATATTTACAAAAAAAAATTATGTTGCAAGCAAGTAATATTAAAATTTAACTTATTGGTGAGCTAAATAAGTCAATCAATTTTATTTGCTAATAAATTTTACAATTTAGGCGTGGACTATAAAATTATTTAATATCAAATGATAAAGCAGTTTATATATTAAAATTATACATCGATGTCATGCCCAATTTTTATAAAACTCAGACAAATTCCAAAATATTAGTTTATTTTGTAAATGGAAAATAGACAAATTTTAAATAACAAATAATATTATTGTAAACCATAATGTGAGAAAGAAAAAAAAAGTCTAACGTAATTTTAATTTTTTTTTGTTCAATTATTTTGAAAATTTATAAATAGAATGTTTCTAAAATTAGAATTTTAATAAATATTTAAATTAAAAAAAACTATATGTATATAATTTTGGAGATTGCATAAATGTCATTCGGGCATCTTTGCTGTTTTTATTTGTCTATATTTAAAAAAATGTATTGCACAGGTCAACAATTTTTTGAGAGTTATGAGTTAATTACAGAGATCAAACCTGCCATCTTAGGGATTATCGAATCCGTTTACCATTTTTCCTAATAAAACTTAGTTAGTCATTAATAAACATTGAAAATTTTAGAAAAAGGTCAAAAAACCAAAAAAGATTCAAAAACCAAAATCAATTGAAATTTTATTTTTGCATATTCACAATAGTTAATCTGTCAAATTCAAACTTCAAATAATATTTCTATTAAAAACCGATAATATATCGTGTCGTATTTAAGTTTGGACGCGAAATATTTTGTATTATCTAATGCCGATGTAGGAGCTTGATATATTAATAAAATTTATTTTTTATTATTTGGGATTAAAAATATAAGTTACAAGGGATTTTTATATGCAAAAAAAATTTTTAAATTTTTTATTTTTAGGGTATATTTAGATCTGTGAATTTGGTAAAAAAGGTCATTTTTCGTTTTAGACGGATCTAAGGAGCCAAAGACAGAAGAAACTAAGAAAAACGAAAAATATATGGTCAATTCCACCTCAAATCGACAAACTTTTTCCCTTGAAGTCTCAGTTTTGGCTGAAATTTGGTACAATGGTAGGGTCCTAGGGTTCTGATAAAAACCTAAATTTTTTTTGACCGGAAGTGATTTTTGACCGAGATATGAGCAAAAATATTTTTCATTTTTTTGCAAAAAAAAAATTTGAGGAAACTTTGCGCGCATGTATCATCAAAAGTATTGTAGCTGGAGTCATAATTTTTTTTTTATTTTGAAGATCGTAATGAGGGCTACCTTAGATGCAAAAAATATTTAAAAAAAAATTTTTTTAAGTTACCAAAAAATTAAAGTCAAGTTTAGACACAAATAGCTCAAAAAACGTATCTTTGAATTTTCTGAAAAAATTAATATAATATGGCCCTTAATAATGTTAATAAATATATGATTAAAAAAGTTTGGGACCGGCATGACTTTTTACAAAATTTAAAAAAATCAATTTTTTGCACTAATTTTGGGACCTATTTATGCCCTTTGCACTATATTAGAATATGCCAATGTGCCAAATTTGACAGTATTCAAAAAGCAGGACATATGGGCAATTATGTTAGACCATAATAGTTTGATTTAATTAATTACTACCATTATTAAATTTACAATGAAAAAGTGAACCTTAAAACCGAAAAAAGTGAAAATTTTGCCTGTTTTCAAAATCGACTTTCTGGTTAACCAGCCAACCTTTTTTTAATATTTAACATTTATTTTATAGATAAAATATTGCTTAATAACATATAATAGCCCCACCTTTTATCACTCGATTTTGACGCTTCTACAATAAAAATACCTAAATTTGCCAAAAAACAGCAAATTTTCAGGTGTCAAAAAACTAACGCAGATTTTATTCGTCTGTGCAAGCTTATTTTTTTATTATTTTGGCAAAATTATCTAAAAATATCTAGAACCTATATAATCAGTCATATTTTGCCTGTTAAAGTGTTAAAAAAATAGTATATATGTTATGTATAGAAAATCTTAAAAGAACTAGATAGGTAAATTATAAAAAAATGAGATTATTAAATCATTTCATTATTTTTATTAAATTTGTAATTTAATGTATTTATTAAAACACATTTTTGTATTAAAACTCGTAAGGAACGCATTTAGTTATAAAAAACTTTAGGTCAATGCCCAAATCTATATGCCCATAGAATCAAGTCACAGTAATATTTCCTCTTTCTTTAATAGGTTTAGTGCGTCTATATTATAAAACTAAAATGTAATTGGAACTTAAATTGTTGATTTTTAAACTTTATTAAGGTCAGTTAGATATATATGGTGTTCCTTGCTCTAAATAGCCTTTCAAAAACTTATTTGGCATTTGTAAAAATTAGTAAAAAAGACTGAATGTCTATATTTTGTTTATATTATATTGGGTCTAATATTTAGTCTTAAAATTCATCATTGAAGCTAATTCTGCCCGTTATTATCATTTAAGGTTGTTTAACCCTAAAATTGACTTCTTTTATGTAGTTATAATATCAAAAAACCATATCACTATGTTTCATAAAATAATTGACTTTTTACGTTTATTTTAAGTTTGTTGATAATCATAAAAAAAGAAAATCTGTTAAATCATAATATTCTAAAGGCCAAATATATTCTATTTTACTTATTTTTGTCAGATTTAACGTTGTTGAGGCTGTTTTATTTAAAAACTATTAATTAATAGAAAAAAAATTAATTTTTACAAATTTTTTAACCTTATTATTTTTTCTAAAATCCTCTTAAATTTTTTTTTTATCCAATAAATTTAACAAATTTATTGAATTTTGCCGAGGATAAATATTGAGAATTATGTACATATTCTAATATTGTTCATCAAACTAAAAATGACTAGTAAAAGTTAACATATATTAGCATAAAAATTTTAAGTTTTTATTTTTTACACCTTAAAATTTAAAAAACCTGGCAAACTTTGGTTTTTATTTCATAAAAAGCTATGGGTACCTTAAAAAATGTTGGGGGAAATATATGTTATATAGTGATGTTTTATATATAAAATGCAGTTTTAAATTTTCAAATTGGTTTGGTAGTGACCCAGAAAGTCGGCTTAGAAGATAGGAGTAAAATACTGAAAATTACCAATTTTTTTGTTCTAAAGTTCTCCTTTTCTTTCCAAAATTGACAATAGTTTGAATCAAATTAATAAAACTGTTATAGCCTAACATATTTGCCCCTATGTCTAACTTCTTATATATAAACAAATTTGGCACTTTTAAATATTTTAATATAGTACAGGGAGCAAATTTTTGTCTAAAAATCAAAAAAAAAAATTTTTTTTTTGAATTTTTTAAAAAGTCTAGTCGGTCCCATACTTTTGAGTTCACATATTAATAATGAATACTAAGGACTGTATTTCAGCAATTTTTTAAGAAATTCAAAAATACGTTTTTTTAGTTATATTAAATTGAATGTTCTTTACAAAATTGTAAAATTTCAAAAAAATAATTTTAAAATAATAAACACATGCAAGATAGCCCTTATTGTCCTCTTCAAAATAAAAAAAAAATTAAGTCTCTAGCTATTATACTTTTTGACTTATAACCTCGCAAAGTTGCATCCAATGTGAAAATTCACCTTGCAATTTTTTTTTCTTTCGCCCCTATCTTCGTCAAAAATCACTTCCGGTCAAAAAAAATTTCCAGATTATGAGATACTCTTAGATACTACCTCCATGCAAAATTTCAGCCAAATCAAAAGGGGTACCCCTCCCGGACTTGCTGGATTGAGGTGGAATTGACCATATATAGGATTAGGCCATCATGGGGATGCATTCTTTTATGTTTTCATAAAATTCATGCTCCTGACATTGATATTTGTTGACCTGTGTAAGATAGCGGAAAAAGATTAGAGGTTAAAATTTTTTTTAACTCTGACTAATTAAAATTGTTAATCAAAAAATGCTATATTATTTGCATAATTGCTAAACATAATATAATTTAGTTTGTTTGAATGTTTGAAAGTTTAAATGCGCCCCTCATATAACAATTTTCAAATTATTTTTTGTAAAAAAAATAGCTTTCCATTTATAAAATCATAGTCCATAAGCCAACTAAAATCCATGACCTTGTGGGAACAATTTAAAAGCATTAGATATATATGAATTACATTAGTTTAATATATAACATAATCGGGGAGTTAAAAATTATTTATATTATATAAAAAAATTTACAAAAATAAAAAATCTTAAGATTGTGCAAAAAGAAAATAAGGATATTTTTGTAGTCAAAAATATTTTAAATACTATTTTTTTTTCCTCTAAACATTAAAAAAACAGTGATAAATGTATCAATTGCTATATAAAAATCTATAAAAATAAAGGTTATGGAAAACTTAAAAATAAATAACTATATGGCCAATAATAAAAAAAAAGCAAGGCCAAGAAAGTGACTAGTTTTTTCTAACTTTAAATGTGCATAACCATATTTCGCAATTTGTTTTAGCTATTTCTAGTTTTCTTTAATTAAACATTGACATAAATGTAAATATCCAATAACTAAAAAGTGACAATAAAAAATAATATGTTTTTAATTTGGCCCTCATAGTAAGAAATATTTTAATAATTATTAAATTTATAAATAGTATTAATAATTAAAAAAATAACAAGTGTATATTAAAAATAAATAAATAATAAAGTAACGCGTTAGTAAAATTCAAATTTTTTGTATGTGTTTTTTATATATTAGTGGTTTTCGTCATATACTCTCTTTTTTGACCTTAAATAACTTAAACATATTGGTAATAATTTTAGGTAATTAACTTTTTTAGACCATTTTAGAAGGAATTTAAATATGCCACTATATTTTTTAGAAACTTATTCAAATTACAAATCTCATATTTATTTTTAGAACTTTGTACCCAAAAATAAAGTTGAAGGCATTGAGAGAAAATGGCAGGTTTTCTCTCTATAGTTAGCTCATAAATCTCAAAAATTATTGACCTGTGTTATAAACAAAAAATAAAAACAACCATTTGTTTGATTCGAAGTCGAGGCCTGAACCCCGTTGTGATTGCCTAGATTAGTTACGGCGTTCAGAATGCGTAAGGAAAAAGGCGTTATTTGCTGTTGAAGTGGTGCCTCAGGGTGAGCATGATTAATCTTTCTGTTTTGCTGTATATTCCTCTTGACCATTTTAAAGTTGTTGTCGTTCAAGTATTTAGGCGGGGGAATTATGTTCGAATGTTTATCGAGTTTGGTTATACGTGTATCGAGCACGACGAAATCAATCGGTTTTTCGGGCGATCGCCCAATTTGGAACATATCGATATTCGGGTCTATTCGGTATTCGTCGAGAATGACAAAGCTATTGGGAGCGGTATCTGATAAGAACCATTTGAATATATAATTATTAATTGAAAAATGTTTTAAATTTTGACATACCCTTTTAAAAAAAAGGTTCTTTGCAAGCTTTTTAGTTGGAAAGAAAAGCATAATCAAATAAATGGCTCTGAGACTCGCACAAATTATAATTTCCATTTTATAGACTCCTTAACTTTTGTTTTATATTCTCACTCAAAAGCATTTACCAACTTATCTTGTTTCAGCAATGGCTATATGTCCAAAAATATACCGCCGGCGAGCTTTCGACGTTGAAGTCAAGTCTATGTAATATTCCGCCAGCGAAATATAGGGTTTAGACGCTGACATACAATTTTTTGAGAGTTATAGGTTAACTACAGAGATCAAATAACCTGCCATCTTAGGGAATATCAAATCCATTTACCGTTTATCCTAATCAAACTTAGTTAGTCAGTTATAAATTTGATTATTTTAGAAAAAAAGGTTAAAAAACCAAAAAGATTTAAAAACAAAAATAAATTGAAATTTTATTTTTGCATATTTACAATAGTTAAACTGTTAAATTTAAACTTCAAATAATATTTTTATTAAAAACCGATAATATATCGTGTCGTATTTAAGTTTGGACGCGAAATATTTTGTATTATCTAAATGCCGATGTAAGAGCTTGATATATTAATAAAATTTTTTTTCCATTATTAGTGATTAAAAATATAAGTTACAAGGGATTTTAATATGCAAGAAAATTTTTTTTTTTAGGGTATATTTAGATCTGTCAATTTGGTCAAAACAGGCCATTTTTTGTTATATAGACGGATCTAAGGAGCCAAAGATGGAAGAAACTAAGAAATACGAAAAACATATATGAGATAAGGCCATCATGGGGATGAATTCTTTTATATTTTCATAATAATCTCGTTCTTAGCATAAATATTTGTAGACCTGATATATAAGCGCCAAGCAAATTTTAAAGCTAATTTTTTTTAAAACAAGGTGGGTAAAGACTTTTGAGCAAGATTATTCAAATAAAAAGAAGATTATGAAATATGGGACAATAAGATTAAGTCCTATATATACAAGCTACAATTTAATAATTCAGTGTAACCTAACATTCCATTCTGCCATTCAAGATCTTTCTTTGTTTTTCCCTTTCGCTCATCATTACCCCCAAAAGAGTAGGAAATATATGAAGAATGAGCATGGGCATCGCCTCCTAATTTAAATAGAGGGGCCGTAGGTGGATGAACCGATAAGCTTTTAATTATATTGATGTCAGTTATGGTTTGACGGCTATGGAAAACAAGCCCGTTCCCTCCTCCGCCACTGTCGACAAGACCGGGATCGTGTTTCATGGTACATTTCCTTATAAATTTACATCAAATCATTCTATTTATAATATTAGGTTTAATGTCTAATAGATACGCAATAATTATAAGAAGAGAGTAAAATTTAAGTTATATTACTATAAAAAATAAAACAATACAAATATTGGAAAATTATAAATTGTAGTAATAAATTCCACATTTTTTAACCCAGAAATTTTCATCTTGTTTTTAGGATATATTAAGATTTTCAACATAAAAATAGACCAGGTGGGTCTATTCAGACCATAGAACAAGATTAGATAAATTTTAAAATTAGCTTAAAATATAAATTCATTAATTTTTTTTTTGGTTTTTGTTTAAGAAAAAGCTGTAAAAAAATTTAAAATATTATTGCATATCTTCAAAATTTTAAAAGTGCTAGATTCAGTATGGTGTTGACCATACCTGTTGTCCGTGAAAATAATGCATTAATTAAATTATATTTAAAATGTAACTCTTTCCCATTTCCTTTCTTGCCATTTGTAGTTGCAGTGGAGGAGTTACGTCGAAACAGCTCAAATTTACTTCGCTTACGACCCTTATCACCCTCATGCAGATTACCATTGTAACTATTTTATAAAATATATTTCTACATATTAATTTTTATTATGATTTAATCTATTTAAATTTTTAAAGAGACACTTTACAAAGTTTATATAAAAAAACACCTATTTTATTACCTGGCACACTAGTGATATAACAAATGACACACAATACAGTTCTAAACATGTGAAAGAAAACTTGTTTTTATCAATTTTGTGCAAATTATTTAGACAAAAAATTAATGGGTTTAGCTACAACCATTAATTAAGGCTAAATCCCCCAAAAATTTATTATTTTTTTTAGGGTGGGGAGCATTGAAATTGCTATGCGGCGACGTTTATATCCCCTGGGGTCAGTAGCTCGTCTCTCCGCCAATACCATAATATCCATTGAAATGACGCCGTATTCCCAGGAATATTACAGAGGCAGGCTTTCCAACCCTGGCAAAAGTCAAAGGCCAGAGTTAATTACCGGCTAAAATAATCTTGCCCCACATCTTTTAAAAGAGACGCCCTAACCGTCAGGGCACCAAACATCAAGATCCAAATAAAGCATATATGTACCATACATAGCAAACCTATTAGTAAATAAGATAAGCTGCGTCAGTGGGCAATATTTTTACCTAACTTAATCGAGCCCATTGACTTATTAATATAAAATTATATTATTGTTTAAGTTTTGAAAATAGATATAAGAAAACAATAGGTTGCATGATAACATGGGTCGAAAAAAGGTACATCATTGCATGTGTTAAATCTGTGTGTCCCCCAATTTCATTATATTGATAAGCAGTCAACCTTTTTCATTTAAGAGCAAATATCTATAACTAAAGGTGTAAAACCAATTAGGAAGTTAATCTTTTGTATTTTACATAACATAAATAAACAGTTGACATAGAAAAAAAAGTTTATTTTAAAACAAAATTATTTTTTTTGTGAGACTGGGTTGCAAAACCCTTATCCAAAAAACCTTTGGGGTTTCAGGTTTATCCTCTGGCTCCAACCATAATTTTAATTCAAATTTAAATGCCATCTCAAAGTGTTTTCTAAATATATATATTTTTTTACCAATAAACAATTTTCAATAAAAATTTTATAAAAGAATAATTATTTTCATTTAAGAATATAGCGCCTGAGAATTAAAAAAATTTATGTTTTAAATATATATTGCAAATATTGTGCTAAATAATTAATATTATTCATTTATTTTAATAATGTTTTATATATTTTATAATGCTCCTAAAATCTTTAAAGTTTTATTTTATAACATATAATTTAAAATTTTTCTATCTCAAAAATTTTAATAATTTTAAAAAATTAAAACATCATTACATAAATTATATAAAATAATGTGAAATAGCTTAAAAACTTTTAAAATTTGAATCATAAGATTAATTAATCAATTAATTATAAAGAATAAAGATATTATAAGGGATGTATGTTACCCTATGTGTTTAATGGGGACAAAAAAAATTGACCTGGACAAGTCTCCAAGCTCTCAAACATAACTTATTTTTTGGGTTTAAAACAATATTTAATATAAGGGCATGTTCAGAGTTTATTAATATTTTTCAAAATTTTAAATATATAAAATTAGAGTTCTTAAATCAAAAATTATTAGCCATTTATTACTATTTTCTAATAGTTAACACTTCCAGAATATTCCAACATAAAACCAAATTTTTTTTTAAATTAAAAAAAAATTTCAAAAAACTACTAAATTCTAAAACTAAATGTATAAATTCAAATTCTCTTTGTTTCTAAAAAAAATTCTATACACCTAAGGCCAATATTTTTATTTTCATATTTCCAAAAAATGAGCATAATAACACATATATAGTTATAAAAAGGCATTTTGCATTATTTCTGGCACCATTTAAAAATGCATTAAAAACATATATAGATAAAATCCCAATCTTTAGAGTTTTATAAAATTTTACCAAAGAGACAGCCATATCTGCATAAAGACTTATCCATTTAAAGGAAATAAACATTTTACATCTAATTGGTTGGTTAGAAAAAATTTAAGAAATGATTGTTATAAAGTCAACACTTACCATATACTAAATAAAATAAGAATTGTATTTTATAACATTACAAAGCGTTTAACAAGTTAAAAATTTATAAAAAATATAATGTAATTAAAGAGGGGAGTTAAAAAAATTAAATTATAAAAAAACTAAAAGCTTTAAATCATATAAATATAAAAAATGTACTACCCTAAAAGAATCAATTCGCCATATTTAAATTCATTTTGATGCTTATTATTGAGTGATGGATTTATTTTAGTATTATTATTTGTAGGCTGTGAAAAAACTATTGTATGTCCCGAATCGTCAACAATACCAAGATTTAAATTTAGATCGTGATTATGTTCGTCAATTGCTATATTTGGTATTTTATTGGCAAATTTAGAACCGTTAATTTGTTGAACAAGTGACATTCTATAAAAAACATATGACCATTTTTAAAAAATTTGTATCACTTTATAATTCAAATGAAAATTATTTTTAGTTCATTAAACACATGGCTGCAGACGATAATTCTGATGAAGAGGATTATATGTCCACTGAATTTTTAACAAAATTGTTATTATTTCGTGATTTTAATTTTTTATAGTGAGACATCAGGTCCTGGATTACTAAACTCTAAAAAACTTAAGAGAGATCACGAATTAGCTAAGAAAAAAGTATATCGTCAAGTTGTACAAAAGAAAGGGGCCTTGGAGGCATTAAATCGGGAAGAAAAATTAAACAAACCTTTAGATGCAGAAAACCTAGGGTTTAAGCTTTTGACTAAAATGGGATACAAACCCGAAGAGGGAATTGGCAATAAAAGTATGAAAATTTTGTATTATTGTGTGGTCCATAGTTTAAGCTATTTAAAAAACAGACTTTATTTGATCCACTTCTACATTTAAGAGTGTTCTGTTTTAATATAATAATCAAATGTTTGTTTAGATAATAATGGTTAAATATAACCAAAAAATGAAGTAATTGATCTCATTAATATTACTGTCTGCTTATCTTTCAAACTTTTTGATTATTATAAATTGTAAAAAATCCTTAAAAAAACGAATGTTTTTTTTTATTAAAAATATTTTAAAAATTTTTTTCTAAAAAATTGATATGTAAATTTAAAGAATTTAATTAGGTAAGCTCATAAATTTTATTGTAGTTATGTTAAACAAATTTTTTCCCCAATATATATTACATTTATTAGGAAAATAAGAATAGTGTCTTAAAGCAATTTTGTGACTCTTGTTTGTTTCTTTTTTTCACACCAATAATAGATAAAGTTAATATTGGGCCTATACCAATTACACTGAAAAATGATAAAAAAGGGCTAGGGACCACGCAGCCTAAACTACTTTTACAAAAACGATTGGAAGTCAAAGTTGCTAACCATGAAATTCTTATTAACCATTATGTCAAAAGCAATAGGGAAAAAGTAAATACAAAACATATGGAAATATCATTGCTTAAGGCTCGTAAAGTTTGTGCTAATTTGGATTCAGAGGTAAATCATTATTTAAATGATAACTATTTAAATACAACTGTTTAAATTTTTTTTACAAGATTTAAAATATAAGGAGCCAATAAATTTTAACTTTAACACATTTTTAAATAAACATGCCATTATATATTTTTATTTTTGAAGTTTTTTATTATTTTAATTGAAATATTTTAAAGAAAATGATAAAATTTGACAAAAATTAAATAAAGTTTTGATAACAAAGAATGTCCTATCTGCAATATTTTCTGAATTAATTATAAGACCAGTGAAATTTTCTACAATGTGGTATCATCTATTTGTTAATCCATTAACTTTGGGATAGCCTTACTTTTATTATAAATGGCAAAAGTGGCTTGGCGACTTTTTTTATTTGTATTTTTTTAAATATAACTTTTGATTAATGTTTTACACTTTTTTAGATATTATTACCTTTTATTTATATATATCTGTATGATTGTCATAATGTCTAACTATTACACAGGTCAAAAAATCATGTCACAAAAAATAAGTTAGTGAAAACATAAAAGAATGTATACCCGTGATAGCTTTATCTCATATATATTTTTCATTTTTCTTAGTTTTTTTTCCGCCTTCGGCTTCATAGATTCCTATAAAATGGTTTTTTTTGACCAAATTGACAAATCTTAATATACCATATAAAAAATTTGAGAATTCTTTTTTGTATAAAAATCCCTTGTAACTTATTATCGTGACAAATAATGAGAAAAAAATTTTATTTATATATCAATCTCTTTCATTAGCATTTAGATAAATACAAAATATTTCGCGCCCAAACCTCAATACGACATGATATATTATCAGTTTTTAATAAAAAATATTATTTGAAGTTTGAATTTAACAGTTTTGTTGTTTGTGAAATATGCAAAAAAATTAATTTATTTTTGTTTCTGAATCTTTTTTGTTATTTTACCTTTTTTACTAAAATTTTCAATGTTTTTAGCTGACTAATTAAGTTTGAGAAAAAAAGGGTAAGCGGTTGAAAATCCATTAGATGGCAAGTTTGATCTCTGTAATGTTAACTCATAACTCTAAAAAATTTGATGACCTGTTATCTAATTAGAAAAAAAGTCTAAATTAAAATCAATTGTGACTTAATTTTTGATAATGAAATATTAAATTGTGTAATAAGCGTCAACATCCACATTTACAAAATTTTGCAGTCCAACCTTTAAGCATGATTTTTACCTGGTTTAAAAAAAACCTTTTATTTTTAAGTTTGAAATTAACTGTTAGCAAAATAAATTTTACTCATTTTATTTAAATTTTAAATGTTTACAGGCTTACAAAATTTGACCAGAAAAAACGTTAAAGGGTATAAATAATACAGATAGTAGCCTTAAATTGATTAATTAGTTTGTATTAGTGAAAAATTTGTCGAGCTGTGTTATGTGTTATTTTGATTAGTAATAATCGTGTTTCTAAATTATAGTATAAAGAAAAATCGCCTAACCACAATAATTCACCATCCTTTCTGGCCACAGACTCGTTATATGCAAACATTGATCCAATCTCTACTGATTTAATTGGCAATAAACGAAAGCAATACGGTGATTCGGATGATGATAATTTTAACGAAAATGATTATGATTCAGACATTGCAAATGATGAGGAAGAGGAACAATCGTATGAATCAATGGTATATATTAAAATCAACGCAAATTTTTTTTATTTAGTTTACAAAAAATGTTTCATTTTTGCTTTCTAGTATTTATATTTTTTAAATGATCGTTTTTTTCCTTATCATTTATTAATTTATTGTTCTATTTGCATGTTTTAATACGTATAGCAAAATGAACTAAAAGATCTCTGCCTATATATGCGTGAACAGTACACTTATTGCTATTGGTGTGCTGTTAAATATCAAGGTTGATTTTATTATTCATAATATAAATATAATTTTGATTAATTATGCTTTAAATTTGTTACTAATACCTGAAGGTCATTTAATTATTTATTTGTATTTTCTGTTTTTATTGTATTCACATTTTTAGACCAAAAAGACATGGATGAAAATTGTCCGGGCTTAACTGAAGACGAACATTAGCAATTTTTAAGCTTTGAGCTCAGTCAGTTCGTGCACAAAATTTCCAACCACAGTTCATCATAATATTTTTAGCTTGACTCATTTTTTTTTTAAATAAAAGTGTCATAAAAAATATGAACTTTCGTTAAACGTTTGAGTTGATCTCAGCCTAATACATCCAGTATTGTTTTCCTAGACCGCGTGGTAAATAGACCAATGGTTACAGACCCTAGGAGAAAGCTGCAACATTTGTACGATTGTGCCTATCAAAGAAACGTTATACAAAGTCTTAGTTAATATTGTGGTGTTTTTTGTACTTTTTAAAATTAGTACCTTTTAGTGTTACTATAAATTTGCAAAATAATTATTTTAATGAGTTTTACCCTAATTCTACTTATTGTTTCCCGCATATGAACTAAAAAATATTTTTAACTTTGTTATTAGATATAATCTTTAAAAATGGTTTGATTAATTTAAAAAAAAATATTAACATAATTGACCACCTATTAAAGAACCTTTCATATAATTTGAATAAATAATATTTATAATCTATTATTTTTTTAATATTTTATTTATACAATAAAAATGTGAATAATTATTTTTCAATGATGCAAGTAGTTGAGCTTAAGCATTAAAGTAGCGGCTATATTATTGGCTGACTAAGACTGAGTGTGAACAGTAAATCTAATTAATTTGTTTGCAAAGTTGAATTTTCATTAATGTAGTCAATAGCAACAAGATAATTTTATATTTACCATTTTACAAAAAATATAATAATAAACGAATAACAATTTAAATATTACTAATAATTAATGCTTTATCAAGAATTATTTATTAGAATATTTTTTTTAAATAAATATTGTGGATATTTTATGTTGTCCGTTTATATTTTGTCTTCTGTAAGCAATGTTTAATAATATGTTAGCATTATAATATGTTAATATCTAAAATGTGTAATGTTATCCAAATTGTATAAATCAACAGAAAAAATTATGGTGTTTTTACTAAAATGAATTTATATTTAAATAAAGAATATATTTGTTTAAATTGACCCGGTCTAAAACTCTATTTGTGTATGGCCCGTTAACCGGATGTACGCGACCCTAATACTACTAAGGCGCTCCACCACCTTTTTTAAAAATCTAGCACAACTTTTTGGTCTAACGTTTATATATAAAACAGATGTTTTTAGAATTTGTTATTTTATTAATATAGGGAATGAAAAATACATGTCATTCTTTGCTGATTATACACCTCACCAATTAATGTATTTATAAAGGGTTACCAATTTGGTGAATATCCTATATTGTTTATAAAGTAATGAAAAATTTTTAACTGAAGATTTTGGGCCGAATGTGTTTAAATATATTTATCTAACCTGTCATATGCCAAAAAATACGAACTGCAAATACTAATATCTACTTTAACTCAATCTTCATTAAGATGTGGTTTTTCCGGTTTAAAATAAAACTTTTAGCCGATTGTTGATTTGACATAATTTGTAGATATTTTTTTATTATTTTAATTACTCTCTAGCTTAAAATTCTCGATCTAAAACCTGAAACTATACCAACTTCATACAAGAGCCCTTAAAATGTAAACTAAATATTTCATATTTCCTATAAAATAAGTAAGATATAGTCATCAATGGTTTAATTTAGATGTTGCTTTGCCTATTTTGATCTCTTAACTAAATTTATTTTTTAATAATATTCTTAACCGTTATGTAAAAAAAATCATTAAGCCCTAATGAGTCCTTTTTTGCGCTTTTTTAGGCCATCATTTCAGTGACAAGCTTTGGCAATGTTTCTGCAATCTCTGAGTGTTGTCGTTTTCTGGTCGTTAATGAAAGTTGAAAAGAAAAGTGTCGGTTTAAATGCCTTTAGATACAGAATATAGTAATCATCCATCCTAAGCTTTCCAAAAATAGTGAAATTACCAGTACCTGAGTGTAGTTGTAGAATTTTAGTGATAACAAAAATTTTCGAGAATTTGACATTCAGGGGTTTATCCTGGAAAAAAAAATAAAAAAAATAGCAGAAAGACAAGATAATATGCAATTTAAAATATATTAAATTTAAAAAAACGATTACTTCGAGTTGAAATTTAAACATAATTAATAGCAAAAATCAATAATTCATCAGTCCTAAACTTTAAAAAATATCAAATTGATCATCTTTTAATAATTACAAAATCAATTTTAACATGAAATTCTTTAACTTGATATATTTACAAAAGCTAAACAATTTATAATATCTATAAAATAGTAGGACCATTAAGCGGTACTGTATATTTTATAGCATAGTTAATAAATCTGTAACCATACAATTATAACAAAAAATTTGCTTACATCATGTTTGTGAAATTTTGGCAATTTAACGTAAGAGAAGAGGGTATTTCAATATAAATATTATTTAGCAGGTGAGTGAGCTAGGTATTGTATTAAATTTTCGTAGACCAGAAAGGTGACACAGGTAGAAGGTGTAACACGTAATATTTGAGGCCACCAACCTTTGTAAAAACCACGAGGACCTTCAAATCTAAAGAAAACACAATTTTAGAACCTATTTTATACAATATCTTCATTTAGTTAGTCAAACTTTGGACCATACAAAGCCTCAATATAAATACACGCAATGAGGTTTTTTAGTAGAAAGACCTAGCCCTACACGTCTTTACAATTTTTAAGAGGCATTGTGAGTTTAAACAAAAAACATCTGACCCTAGGCTAAAACTGATACGAACTCTATATGTAATTAGTGATCTCAAATCATTGTCAATTTATAAATTGAGCTTTAATATAAAAAAATGCAGATTTTTGTTTTCTTTAAAAAGGGGTTTTCTACCATAATTTTAGTAAAAGTTAATTAAAAAATTATATTTAATGATATTAAAGTGAACCTATATCGATGAATTGCTTCAAATAAAAAGTATTAAACTTCCATATTTTTCGAGCCACATCGCGAAATCCATCGTATTTTTTGTTACGATCTTGAAGCCTGAATTTGATTACTTGGAAAGGATAGGTGACGTTCACTGCTATAATTTTGGATAGAGCCGCCATTGTTAGGTATTCGAAATTTGACTTGTATAAATGATGAGAAAAAGGTAAATGACACAAAAAAATCATATTTATTCTGGTGTTTGTCATGTTTTCCAATAAATACTTCAAAATATATGATAAGTTAAATAGTATCATGATTTTTCTTAACGCTTTAGTTTCTAGATTTTTGTTGAAAACAATGTCATACAATTGCAACTCTAAAAAAAATTGACGTTAAAATTCTACGCCTTAAATGTTTATTTTTACAGAATCAAGCTTAAATTTAAAAAAAAATATACTAATTTATGATCCCGAGGCTGATTCATGTATAATTTGTATCGTTTTTTAAGTTCTTCATAGGCTACAAATTGTATTGTACCATGGGTAATTCCAAATAGGCCAGGTACAAACCCCTAATACATTTATATAAAATACTAAATCAATAAATGTCAAATGCAAAATTAATTATTAGCACAATATCCCCTAAACAGGTTAACGTGAAGAAAAACCCCGGCTATAAAATAACGCCCAAAAGTCTTAGTCCATACTATTAAAAAAAACAATTCTATATAACGTATAAAATTTGACAACTTTTTGCATACTTAAAAATTAATGGCAAGATTTTGTTTAAATTTTTTTTTAACTTTGTAACCTTTGTACAATAGAATAAGATCTACAGAGGATTATTATTAAATAAATAAAAAACATTTTATTATTTAGAATACAAACTTTTTTTTTGTTTAATGTAATTTGATATATTTTCTTGCACAATATATAATAACAGGTCAACAATTTTTTGAGAGTTATGAGTTAACTATAGAGATCAAACCTGCCATCTTAGGGAATATCAAATCCGTTTACCATTTTTCCTAATCAAACTTAGTTAGTCAATTATAAACATTGAAAATTTTAGAGAAAAAGGTCGAAAAACCAAAAAAGATTCAAAAAAAATAAATAGAAATTTTATTTTTGCATATTCACAATATTTAAACTGTTAAATTCAAACTTCAAATAATATTTTTATTAAAACCCGATAACATATCCGTATTTAAGTTTGGACGCGGAATATTTTGTATTATCTAAATGCCGATGTAAGAGCTTGATATATTGATTAAATTAATTTTTCATTATTTGTGATTAAATATATAAGTTACAAGCGATTTTTATATGCAAAAAAGATTTTTAAATTTTTCCTTTTTAGGCTATATTTAGATCTATGAATTTGGTCAAAAAAGGTTATTTTTCGTTATAGACGGATCTAAGGAGCCAAAGACGGAAGAAACTAAGAAAAACGAAAAATATATATGAGATTAGGCCATCATGGGGATGCATTTTTTTGTGTTTATAAAATTCACGCTTCTAACATTAATATTTGGACCTGTGTAATAATATGAAAAAAGTGTTTAAAGCCACTGAAAAGACAAAGTTTATAATTATATCATTTTAATTTTATATCTACTTTCATTAGCAAACTTAATGTTAAAAAAATGAGCAAAAAACAATTTTAACAAAACATTGTCTTCAAAAATATATAATTCTGACAAATTGCAAAAAAAAATATTAAATTATAAGAGTGACAATGTCAAGAATGTAAGTTAAAAAAATAATTAAGTGAAATAAGTTTATTTATCAAGCAAGAAAAGACAAACTTTGTATAATCCTTTAGGGCCCTCGTGTTTATAAATAGTGGTCAAAACGTCACGCATACCTTTATAAAGAGGTTGGTTAGGTTGAACCGGAATTTGTGGGTCTGTAGTTTGTAGACAAAGTCGTGTTTTAATGAGCCACAATGGATTGGTAAAAATTAAGGTTGTCAACCCTGTAAAAACAAAATATAATTCCTCAATATACAATTTAAAAAAATATACAATAGTTATAAATATATAAAAAATAAATACTTTATATAAATCGTGGTTTCCCTTTCACTAATATGTGTTTTAAAACATAAAACTTGCATGTACCATATATAAAAAATTTAATAAATTTAAAAAACGTGTATTTTAGACAAAAAGGATTCCTATTAAGGTCAAGTAAATTTTGATGGCATTAACAAGATTTTGCTTTTATCATATTAGAAATTGTTCAAAGCAATTATAAAAAATCACAATATAATTCTAAAATAATCAATAACATTGATAAATGACTTAAAGAAAGGTGTGAAGGTGAACTTATTATTACCTAATTTTCATGTATTTAATTGCCTTTTTGCACCTTTTAATTAAGATCTGTTAAGGCTATTAACATTTTTAAAAAAAATGCCATATTAAAATTTATTATATGTTTTTTATTGTCAAAAAGTAAAAGTTAAGTAAAAAATAAAAAATAAGGGTGATGCCAATGAAAGTTTTATCTATTAACCTTCATGTAATTGTACAAAATGTCTATAATAAGTAATAATTTGCTTTGTTATTTTGGGTCCAAAACAATTTCAAGTTTAATAATGTAGCAAGTAAACACATGGTATTGAAAGACAACTAAGCATGAAAAAACGCAAGATGTAAAATACAGTTACTTATTAGCCAGTATGAATACTTTCAATTATATAATTGTTACATCATGCATGGTATGCAGGATTAAAAACAAAAGATACATAATGTTGAGGAAGATTTATGAACAAAAAATATATTTTAAAATCATCTTATTATAAAAATTAATGTGTTTAAAATATTAAGAAGTGACAGTAACTTGAAAAATCTCTGACAAAAAAAATATACTACCAAGTGATTAATTTTAATGTTTGGAAATTCATGATCAAGTTAGTTGCAATAGTATCTTCAAGCAATGTCTATCTAATTATTTTATAGCCTAACTTTTGTACTAAAATCCCACCTATGTTCTATCTATAATTGCATATCAATTAAAATATGAAATGAATTTTTTATACAACTTTAAAAATTTAAAAAGCAAATTTGTAGCTTTCATTTTATAACAATAACAAAACTTAATGTTTAATTTGTAATTTAGATAAAAAAAATATATATAAAAATACTGCACAAAATTATTGCATTGAACTATGTACCCTCCAATTTAGCAAAAAAAAAAGTAATAGTTAAAGAAAAAGTGTTTATACTAATTTGTTAACCTGAGGAAGCTGCAGCTATAGATGATTGCACAGGTGTTAAAGTAATTTTATTTTTAGAGTCCTGAAGCATCCATGATTTCAATATATTGTATCTTTATTTAAAAATTGTTTATAATAAGGATAATAAAGCATCATAAATACAATTCTTACATGAAAAAATAAAGACCCCAAGCAATTCCAGATGCAAGAACATTGGAAGTTACACCCCTATATAAACCTTTAAATTGACCTTCGTACATATAAATTCTTTGAACAGCATCAATGACACCCTTGTAAGTCGGAATAGTTTTTGAGTAACCATCATTGGCTAAATAAATAATATTTCATTTTTAAAATAAAAATTATGTCATAATTGAATAATTATCAACCCGCAAAACGAAGTTTAAGAAGGTCAAATGGATGCAAAATTAATGATGAAATTGCCCCTCCTGCCATTCCGGCGATTAAATGATTGTAATTTATAATTATAGTCATTACATTTTAATTTTAAAAATTTAAAATGATTAAACAAACAATTCATTCAGACGGGGATGACCAATTATAATTTGGAACACTTTGTTGTAAAAAAATAACGCATTTGCTGCCGCTATTACTAAATTTAACCCGCGAATAGTAGGGTGAGATTGGTAACGCGAATGCTAAAGTGGAATCCATACGGATCCCAATTTTAAAACTATTTAACTTCATAAGTTTTGAAGCTATAAATTGCATTTTTTTATTAAATTAAAGAGGGTTTAATTGTTAACTGAATTAAGTTATTATTAATGTATATTTTGTAAATTTTAACATAAAGTAGAAAAAAATCTGAAAAATGGAAATTTTTTAAAATTAATAAAAGATTGAATAAATCTTGTCAATAAACAAAATGTATCAATATTATTAATCAAATAATGTTCGTCTAGTAAACATAATTAGAAATTTTCATGAAAAAAAAAATGTTTTAAAATGAAAAATTATTTCTGGCTATTACCTTTAAAACTAGATGATTTATGAGGAATAAAATTATTCTTATCATTATTATACATTATAAACATTTTATATACTTAATTTGTAAAATTATTTAAAAAAATACCTAAAACATATCAATATTTGTAGTTAAAATTTACATTGAGGCAATAACATGGTTTTCAACAGTGAAACTGAGAGTGTGGGGTCCATACAGACCCCAAGAGATTTATTTTAAAACAAATTTTGTATTTAGATATAGATTTAGACCAAATTTTAATTACATTTTGTCTATTATTTATTAAAGAAAATTTTCACAAAAAACTGGCCCACAATAGGCTGCGGCTAATACTTCACAAAATTGTAAAATAAATATTTCTAAAATAAAAAAAATTTTAGCGGCTAATTTCAAAAAAATGAGAATTTAAGTTTTTTGGTCGTTTAGGATATGCCTAACAAAATATTTAAAAAAAAAGTTTTTTTTACACATGAGCCGCCTCAATGTTATTCAAATGCGTGCGATTTTTTTCGTCAAAACTTTTTTTTCCACTAGCCGCAGCCATATAATATTTTAAAACAAAATTCAAGATGTGCTGGGGTCCGGGACCACACAGTGCTAATCGCGGGTTAAACTTAAATTGTCGTAAAGTTCATATTTCGCTGGTTTAAAAATATCTATAAATAAAATTGTGCTGGGGTTCAGATTTCACTTACCCATTCGCGGGTTAAGTGTCTTTTTAGCTTTAATAAATTTTGCTTTTTAAGTAAATTCATTATTTCCAAAATTTATATATAATAGATCTGCATAGTTCCACGTCAACCTTTATTTAACAATATTGTATCAGAAAATGTATTTCCGTAATTGAAAATTTGTATGCATATTTTAAGGCAACATATTATAGACCTTAACATATTTTCCAAAATTTTATAGTGGGTCCTGTGAGGACCCCAAATTAATTTTAAAAATTAAAATAGGTATACATTAATGAATTTTCTTTTAATATTTTTCAAAAACATTTAACTTTAATAGTCATAAAGTTTTAATTTTCGCTTGTTCAAAAGATATCTATATTTAAAAAGAATCAGGATCCCAGCACACTTACTCAATCGCGGATTTTCAATGTAAAAACTCAAATATTATAAAAAAAATTTATATAAGGGCGCGTTCAAATCCATTTCAAAAATTTTAAAAATTTTAAATTTTTTCTTTTTTAAAATTTAAAAAAAACTTATATTTTAGGGCGCGTTCAGACTCATTTCAAATTTTTTAAAAATTGTATTTTTAGAAGTTTTATTTTTTTTTTTTAAATTTTTAAAAACTTTTTTTTTCAGAAAAACTATTTAAAGGCTAATAACAAAAATTGGCGACTTTTTGTAAAAAAGCGTTCAGTGTCAAATAAACATATTAAAATTTTTACAAATTTTAAAATTTTTCAAAATAACGAACTGAGTCTGAACGCACCCTTAGAAAAACTATTTTAATGCTTATAACAAAAATTGGCGATTTTTTGTTAAAATGCGTTTAATGTCAAAAAGTAAAATTCTAAAATTTCTAAATTTTTCAAAAAATAAATGGAGTTTTAAAGCGCCCTAAACGAACAAAATTCAAAATGCGCCCGAATGTAGCCTATCAAAAATATTTAGTTTATCAATGTGCATACGAAATTATTTTTTACAATTTTCATTTAGGCAATTCTAATAATAGTTATGTCTAGTATTACTTTTTAAATTACAAAAAATAACGGCCAATATAAAAAATGAAATATTGATGATTTTCCCGTGTCGGGGCTGTGTATAATAGGGCTTTTATTCCATCTTTTTATGGGTAAGTAAGTCCACGAGTATGTTCATATTTTTGCTCTTTTCTCTGCCTAAACCAAGGGCAAACTCAAGCTTTAAAGAACCTCACCAGGCATTTTACTATTGAATCTAATAAATCACATGCCTTATCTATTGTTAACAATAATTAAAATTGAAAAATTTATTGTCACGCTATTAAAGGTATTACTATTAAACTCTGCATTTTATCATTATTTTTCAATAAATTTATAGCCTGCAAAATATAATATCATGGCCGTATTTGTATTTTCGGGCCAGGCCCGTAAAATAAACCAATTAAAGAAATATGTCGGGCGGGCCGGATTAAGGTCAGGTTTAAACAGAAGGTAACTGATAGAAAATTTATAAGGCATTATTAATGCTATGGGCAAATTCCGACTTATTTTTTTAAGACTCTGTCTGGCCAGATGTCAGCTAATTAAAATTCAGCCTGACACAATTCTAATATATGGGCCTACACATATTTAAGAAAGTATATAAATGAAAATATACAAAGACACCCACATAAATATAATTTCTTTATATTTTTTTTATTTTTCATTAATAAATTTATTTTAAACACTGGTGTCAGATAACTCTTGTCGGAGTTGTCCGACACAACCCACGCAGTCTTTAAACTTGGCCACCCCTGAGAAACGCTTAACAAACATATATTCACCGTTCCAACCCTGTAAATAAAATTTTATGCAAGATGTTAATTCTTTATCAACTAAGCTATTCACAACAGTATGTAAAACTCAATTTAAGATTTTTATCATTGATGACGATGTTTTTCACTAAGTGTACGTATTCACTACAATGTAATTGAGTCGAGACTCTCACCACAATGGTCCTTCGTCTATTTCCATGAAAGTTGCTAGCATTAATGATCGAATTTTTGCATGAGATAAAGCCACCTTCCTCTCCCTCTCCCCCTTCAGAACATAAGTCAACATACGATTAAAATAATAAAAATTTCTGAGAAATCTGCATCATTGCTAGGACATATTTCAATTTTCTGATCAACAGATTGTTTACGTTAAAATTTTTCCTGAACCCTTCTATTCACAACGATATATATAACTCTATGCATTTCATATGATAATAAATGATGACGACGATCCTCCCTAAGCGTAATTATTCACTACACATAATAATTAATTCGAGGTCTTCGCCACAATGGCCCTAATTCCGTCTGAGGCAGATGCTAGCATTAATGACATTTGCAGATAATTTTTGCATGAGACACAGAATGAGCCCAATGTGATAACGCCCAATGCGACCATATTAAGGACAGCAGAGCCCTATATGACAACGCCCATTGCGACCATATAATGGACAGCAGAATCCTATATAATAACGCTTGCGACCATGTTGAGGACAGCGAGGTTGTTAATTGCGCGCTTTATGTTGACGCCAGCACCCGCATAAGTATTTAAAAGAAACTATTAAAATGTAACCATAATCTGCCTCTATGCGGCCAACAATACCTCATTTGCATCAAACGATAGCTGGTGACTGAAAAAAAGGGAAGGTGTCATATATGAATACCCTAAAATATTATATTTATGTGGGTGACTTTGTATAATTATCGGTTATATATATATATTGGCTTTGCTTATTCGTTAACATTCTATATTCAAACAAATAAAGTGTTCAGAAGTTATTCAAATCTATTAGTAAGAATATTTTTAGTAAAAGAAACGTTATTGAGATATCAGAATTATAAATAGAATTTTAGGGAGAACTTTTATCAGGTATTCAAATTCATAAATAAAATGTTTTTACGAAAGAATGTTAACAAGATAAAATTATAAATAAAATGTTTTTAAGAGAGAACGTGATATTCAAATTTTAGGGTATTCATATAAGACAGAAAATTAAAAACTGAAAGATTATTCCAAAATATTATTTAAATGAAAAATATGCTCACGAATATAGATTTATCCTTAACGCGTTTGAGGTGAATTTTCTAAAGTTTTTATATTATAATATTAACCCGCGATCAGCATTGTGGCATATGGACCCAACACTTCTTAAATTTTGAATATCTTCAAAAGTATTAATCATTATAAGCTAAAATTTTGTGACTTTTTTTAAAAATATATAATAAACAAAACTAGTAATTAAAATTTGGTATAAGTCTAAAAACAAATTTGTTTTAAAAATAGAAATTCTATTGGGGTGCATATGGACCCCACGTGGTAAATGTTGGAAACCATGATAATGCCTCAGTGTAAATTCAAACTCAAATAATTGCAGCCTTATTTTTTTGTAATTTTTTTTATAATAGTTTTACCTATTAAGTATGTAAAATGTTTTTATTATATAATAACAATAGAAACTATTTATTTTCCTCTTTAAAATATCGAGTTTTTTATGGGAAATAATACCCAAAAATAATTTTTTACTTCAAAATATTTGTATTTTATGAAAGTTTCAGAAAATGTTCTATTAGATCTAGAAACACTACTACAATATTGATGCATTTAATAACAAGATTTATTTAATATAACATAAAAAAATAAAAAATTCCCGTTTTTCAGATTTTTTTCTACTTTGTGTTGAATAAAATTTACAATATATATTAATGATAACTTACATAGGTAAACAAATTTTTGAGGGTTAGAGCTAACTACAGAAATCAAACCTGCCATCTTAGGGATTTTCAAATCCGTTAACCGTTTTTTCTAAAAATTAGTTAGTCACCCATAAACATTAAAAATTTTAGAAAAAATGCCAATAACAAAAAAGATTCAAAACAAAATGAATTAAAATTTTTTTTTGCATACTTATAGCAGCTAAACTGTTAAATTCAAACTTCAAACACTTTATTAAACCCGATAATTCATTGTGTGGTATTTAAGTTTGAACGCGAAATATTTTGTATTATCTAAATGCTGATGAAAGAACTTGATATACTAAAAAAATTTATTTCTTTTTATTTGAGATAATAAATATAAATTACAAAGGGTTTTATATGAAAAAATGATTCTTAAATTTTTTCTTTTTAGGGTATTATCGATCTATCAATTTGATCAAAAAGGCAATTTTTTCGATATGGACGAGCCGAAGCCGGAAAAAACTAAGAAACACGAAATATTTATATGATACATGGCCATCATGTGGATACCTTTTATGTTTTCATAAAATTCACGGTTGTGCCATTGATATTTGTTGACCTGTGTTATATTAATATGTTATAAAAGAACAATTTAAAATAAGTAAAAAAATAAAGTTCATAGCTTTAAAACTTAATTATAGAGGTTAAAAATTAAGGTTCGTATGGACCCCACTGTAGCACTCGCGTAACAAATTCCTAACCCTACCAATCGCGGGTTAGAGATTTTTTAAAAAAATTATAGAAAAATAAAAAATAAGATTTTTGACTCGAGCCACTTTTTTCAAGTTTTATTGCCCTCTTTTTATTGTAGTGGGCCTTTAATTTTTATTTATGCTTCCCTCATTTATGTAAAAGAAAATGAGCCTTTTTGTACCACACTGTCAAGGTATGCCTAACAAAGTAAATTTCAAAAAAATTTATAATTTTTTAATTTTCTTACACTAGCTACTTTAATGTTAATCAATTGCGTAATTAAATTAAATTTTTTTACTAGAAACAGCCAATAATGCATCAGGAAATTAGATTTGTGCGAATTTAAGTTAGAGTTAGGGAAGTGTTTGTCAACAGTTTTTTTAGAGTTAGGGTTTGGTTCAAAATAGATTAGAAGAGATTTAGTGTTTAACAGATAAAATATTATACAATTTGCCTATGAGCAAAAATAATCATACAAGGCAGCTAACAACAAGGATGTAGAATTTCTAGGGACAGCTTTTCATTTAATTACAAAAAATAAAATAAACCAAGACACACCCTAAGATTAAAATAAGTTACATTATACAACGATTCAAAATTTCTTCAACATTAAACCAATATTATTTTTATCCTTAAATTTTAAATTTTCTAAACATAATTAATCTCCTAGCGCGCGCCCTTAAAAATGTATTAATTTAAACATGTATTGATTATATCAAAGATAAATAGCTCTTTAACCTGTAACTTGATAGAAAAAGAAATTACAAAGTAAATAGTGGGAGAGCAATATAAAATTCCTAAATTTAAATAATTTTTTTTAATATGTTTCGGTGTTTTGGTTGATTTTAATAGACGGCCTTTGATTCAAATATTCTTTTTATTATACAAAAAAATACTGGAAAAAATTTAAAATTTTCTTTATTCATCTTTTATATTGAATATATTATTAAAAACAATAAAATAAAATCTTAACAAAAGCGCAAATTCTTTTGACATGTTGAACACTTTATTTAAGATTCATAAATAAGAATATTAATAAATTAAAAATTTTTAAAGCCATAAATAAAAAATACATAAAAAATTTGAAGAAGCCCATTTTTTGACGAAACCTATTGTTTCGTTTTTTGAAAATTTAATAAACAATAAAAAAGTTTAACTATAAGAAAACACAACTTGAGCATATAATCTGAAATTCCATAATAATTTTCGCAGTTAAAGCTAAAACTTAACTTTTTATTTTTTTTTTATTGAAAACAAAAATAAAAGATTAGCTTCCATACGGGCCTACCAGGTTTAGTAATAAGTTACTTAAAATAAAACCTTCTAGCAACCGGCAAAAATTTGATATTGAATTTTTATTATTTTTATGTCCTATATAGGTTTTAGTGCAGAATATTCTGTATAGTCTAAATGTGAATGTTAGCTTTTTATACTTAAAAATTAAATTTCTTATTATTAAGGATGTAAACAAATTTAATTTCCGGCCGATAATAATTATCCGTCCGATTTTACATGAAACATGTGCCCGCGTTTAAAATTTGTTTGCACTTTTTTTCATTATAAACTTTAACCCGCGAATGGTAGGGTGAGAAGTTTGTACAGCGAATGCTATGGCGGGGTCCATACGGACCCCAATTTTAAACCACTATAACTTCAAGAGTTTTAAAGCTATGATAATTTTTTTATTTATTTGAAGAGAAATACGTGCTCTTTAATTATAGACTAATATAAGTTATTATTAATGAATATTGCAAATTTTATTTGACACAAAGTAGAAAAAAATCTGTATTGGATTTTTTATTTTTCCATGTTACATTAAATAAATCATGTCAATAAATTAAATGTATCAATATTATTAATCAAATCGTAGTTTTACGTCTAGTAGAACATATTTAGAGAGTTTCATGAAAAAAAAATGATTTGATATAAAAAATTATTTTTGGCTATTATTTACCATAAAAAATAGATATTTTAAAGAGAAAAAAATAATTCATATCATTATTATACAATACAAACATTTTGTTTACTTAATAATTAAAATTATTTAAAAAAAACTAGAATATAAGGTTGCAATTATTTTAGTTTTATTTTAAAATGAGGCAATAACATGGTTTTCAACATTTAAATTAAAAGGGTGGGGTCCATATGGACCCCAATTCAATGAAACAAATTTTGTTATTAGACTTAGACCAAATTTTAATTACTGGTTTTGTTCATTATATATTTAAGTAAAAAGTCACAAAAATTTAGCCCATAATATATCTTTAAATATTCAAAATTCAAGATGTGCTGGGGTTTATATGGACCCCACAGTGCTAATCGCGGTTTAAAATTCGTCATTTAACCGCTGGCCTAACTTATAAAATTGTGTTTAATATTGCAAAAAACACAATTTCGATGATTTTGCCCCATATATATGAATTTTTTAGATTGCCAACTTATTTATGAAGTAGTGTTTATTAAGATATTATTTTTTGTTAAATTTTAGAGGTTTTCTTCGTTTACATTTGTCAAAACTAGATGGGTTAAATTAATAATATAAATTGCAATAAAATTTAGAACATTTCGCACAATTTTTATTTTAATTTTATAATGCCCGAGTTTTAAGTCTTATATAGTAAATATAAAACAAAATATAACGGAAGTTTAAAGATATTTTATAAACATAAACGGGACAATTTTTTACCGATATGTGAATATTTGATCAAAAAAGTAATATTTTTCGAACTTTTCACGAGTCTGATTGAGGAAAAAAAATAAATTGAATAAAAATTTAATTACGATCTCAGTTAAACAAAACAAATAGTGTTTTTCACACTTAGAAATATAAAAATACACAGGTCAAAAATTTTTGAGAGTTATGAGCTAACTACGGAGATCAAACCTGCCATCTTAGGGATTTTAAAATCGGTTTATTGTTTTTTCTAATCAAACTTAGTTAGTCAGCTATAAACATTGAAAATTAAAAAAAAAATGCCAAAAAAACAAAAAAGATTCAAAAACAAAAATAAATTGAAATTTTTTTTTGCATATTTACAACAGCTAAACTGTTAAATTTAAACTTCAAAAATAACCTCCATTAAAAACCGATAATATATCGTGTCGTATTTAGGTTTGGACGTTAAATATTTTGTATTATCTAAATGCTGAAATAAGAGCTTGATATACTAAAAAAAATTATTTCTCATTATTTTATATGATAAATATAAGTTTAAAGGGTTTTTTATAAAAAAAAAGACTTCTTTTTAGGGTATTCTCGATCTGTCAATTTGGTCACAAGCCATTTTTCGATATGGACGGATGTATGGAGCCAAGGCTGGAGGAAACTAAAAAAAAATATGAGATAGGCAATCATGGGGATAAATTGTTTTATGTTTTTATAAAATTCACGGTTGTGCCATTGATATTTTTTGAACGGTAAATATTGCCATGTGAGTATATCGAAAAAATGTTTGATTCCAAAATGTGTGAAAAGTGTTTAAAAACCGTTAGAGCGCCATTTAAACGTATAAAGTCATTTATTTATACATATACATATCAATATATACATATTCATTTCTAATATATAGTAATTAAATATATCATAATTTTTTAAATGAAATAAAAATACATAAATTTAGTTAAATATATACTAAACACTAAGTGGCACAAAACATAAATGTAAAAACGTGAAGAAATATTAAGTTAATATAAAAAAATTATTAAAATAAAATACACAATAAAAACTAAAAAAAAATATCTATTATATTGAGAAATTCAAAAAAACTTAACTATACATTTATAATGGCAGATTAAAATTATTTGATTGAAAAGAGACAGATGAATGAAATGCATTTTGTAATTATCATAATTGTGGTGTTTAAATGCGGAGTAAACAATTTACGCTCAGTTATAAAATTACCTATAAGTAAGTCTCTATCGTCAAAAATATTCATAATAACATGCATAAAATTTGCAACTGTCAAAAGTCCTGAAAATGTAAAAAAAAAGGGATAGTACAAATAAAATATTTAAGCTTTCGATTGACCCGTAGCGAAAAGTTTAAAAGAAAGTGAGTAAGATAATTTAGCCTAGAGCAATGCTAAATTTTGAAACACAATAAAAAAAAACAAAATTAAAAAAATTTTATATTTTTCTCCCACATTTTGTATGCAAATTTACTTTCACCCTAAATAAGAGATCATAATTTACTTCAAGAAGCATCCAGTTTTTGCATAGCTAGTATCAAATACGTAAATTTTGTGCAAAAAAAATATATCTGGATTTAGTAAGGTTCAAATTTTTAAATATTATTTGTCAAAAAAACTACGAAATTGATTTTATTTTGTTTTATAAATATATTATAATGCGAAAATTTGTCGCATTCATTAATATTTAAAAAAAATTACTAAAGTTTTTAGATTTGCAAAAACTGTTATATCTAGCTGCCCTAATTCTTTTTTTTTCGCAAAATATTTAGTTCAGTTTCCCTTTGACACGCTCAAAATAGTTTTTAAAAGGGTAGATTGAAAATTTTAATAGTGATAATTAATTAATTACTTAACTTTTCTTAAAATTTTATTGATCAGGAGCGATATTAGGCAGGATAAAGATTTTTACTAAAGTTATACATTGGTTTAAAATAAAATTTTTAAGTTTGAAATGAATGGTATAATATATTATCAGTTTTGTGCATGGGCGCTTGTCAAAGTGAAATGCATTGTGTGTCCGAACGATTAATACACAAAGGGAATTATCCGAGAGCGGACAGCAGCTCTGTAATCGTCCCAAGAACGTCCGTATTTCTGACTACAGGCATCTTCGTCCCTGATTTGTCGATGTATGAGCAAGGCAGTCAGGAATATGAAGTAAAAGTAAGGTAGGACATGGTCAAAACCTAACAGCAATAAAAACAACAAAATTAAATGGTTAAAAAAGAGTGGACATTGAAACTATTTTAAAGTATAAGAGTCTACAAAAAATTCAAAATTCGGCGTTTGTAAACTGAAGCGACCTAATTTAATATATAAACTTTTCTCTAACGTTTTTTCCGTTTTTCCAACTTAGATTCAGCAATAGCCTAGCAAATCCGTGAAAATCAAAAAAGAACAAATAAAAAATGTCACGTCTTTTAGGCCGTAATATTTTAAAAATTATAATAATTTTTTTATAAGCTCTAACAAACACAATGCTATGCGCCCATGCTTTTAATCGTCAAATTTTAATCGATTGAAGTATTAAATTTGAAAATAACATTTTGTTAATGTAAAATTTTTTTTTTAAATTTTTTGTTTATGAATCTAATGTTTTTAAACATTTTTAAAAATTAATGTTTATAGCAGGCGTACTAAACTTAATCAGAAAATCGGATCAAGTTATAGTAGTCCTGATATTAAATTAGTTTACATCTGGAAATTTTATAAACCGAGTTATTAAAAGGTAGAGGAAAAATCGAGGATAAAATTACAGCAAAGAGAAATTATTGTTGCAAATTTATTACACTCACCTCTTTCTTCTATTCCTAATTTTATAAATATTATCAATTTTTGCCCATGCCCTTCTTTTGATATATCCTGCGTTAAAAAAATATTAAATTTAAAAATGAAAAGTAAAAAAAAACATTTCATATGTTCTAAATAATAGGGCAAAAATAAGTTTTAAATACTTGAATTTGTTGTAACATAAAAATATGAAAACGTATAATAAACCTGAAAGCAAACACATAGCGAGTGCCATGATAATGTCACCAAGATAGTTGGGATGTCGAACAATGCCCCACCAGCCACCTGCTAACAAACTTTTCCCCTGATTCGTTGGAATTCTGTTGTAATCTGAATAATTTTAAATGGGAATTTAGCAAAAATTATTGAACACATTATATAAAACTGATGTTTAGTGTAAAGATACTCACAGGTTTGAAATGACGGTGCAGCTGACTAATCTATAATATGGCCTAATCTTTAATGTTTTTTCCGTTTATACATTTTACCTTCTGCCTGGCCCCATACATCTGAAAAACTAAAAAATATAAAAAAAATTGCTGTGACCTCGAGATTCATTCAAAAAGAAAAATCAAATTTTAAAACTAATTAAAACTAAAAGATTTTAATTGAAATAATAATGTTTAATATCAAACTCTAGCATCTTAAGCTATGCAAAATGTTCCGTGTCAAAATTTTAAATTCAAGTTTAACATTTTTGTTATTATACCAAATATTGTTGATTATTTTTTTTAGTTTTTGTATCTCATTTGCGTTTTAAACAGTTCTTTTTTAATTTTTATTGTTAAAATCTTAAAAAAATTTAATTATAAAAAACGGTACACTAAAAATTTCATAGTAGTAACCTAGACTTTATTAATTAGTTTATGCCTATCAATTTGTCAAATATTAAAAAATAATGGCATATCTGCTATTTTATTAGGAAAAATAGTTTATTAATAGGCTTGATATGATAGACGCTTAAGACAAATAAATAGGTCACATATTTTAAAAAAGGTTAAAAAAATTATATCCCTATTATAAATATATAGTTTATTTTTATTTGTAGTCCTATAACTTCGAAAATTAATTACGGGTGCCAAATTTCCAGCGTTTATTATTAATATAATTTCGGAATAAAATTTATAATGCTACCAATAAAAGAAAACTTTAACGCATTTAAAATTAATTGCCTAGCAATCACAAAAAATTGACAAGCGTTCTTTAATTTTATTCACATTCAGTTAAAAGCAGGACTGAGTAATAGGTCATTTTAATTGCTTAGGGTCAAATAAATATGACTTCAGTGACACATCCGATTGTCTTTATTTAACCAAATACACATATCTGAAAAAAGGTCTTACCAAAAAATCTGATTATGACCACCCGTAATAGGAAATATAAAATTTTTAAAAATTGTAAATAATGTCAAAGTAAAATTTTGTCATATAACATTTAGCATATTGGCAAATTAAAGGTTATGGTTTGCAAATCCCCCATAATTAAAAAACGAAATTCGGTATGAATGCCTATAATTTTTTATAATAATTTAGCTTGTGATTTAATAAAAGTCTCATTACCCATGTAATCTTATTTCGCTCTAGACATTTCTAAAATATCGCCAAAAATTACTTATAATATTTTTTAAATAACTTTGATAAATTGGACATCGTTAAATAACATTAATCTAACTATTTCTAGTTTTACATGTGATAAGCAAAAATAGAGCCGATTTGCCTGTAGCCTAAAACAGGTTGCCATTGCCCTATATTTTTCATACTCTGCAAAATGGATATGCTATTATAGGATATAGGCTTATTAATAAATGAATTACTACCTCCAAATCTTGGGTGATTGGGTGAACGTGAAAAGAGTTCTTTTTCGTTGTTGGACATTCGAAATATCGCATACCCGATAACTTTGCATAAAAAAATTTTAATTGTTTATATGTAAATATTAAATAAAATTAAATATAAAAATGTGCATCACAACTTATATTACAAAATTCAGTTTTTTAATTTATCTTGCTTATTTGGTGGTGGTTCTGCAAAAGGAAAATATTAAGCAAAAGCTAATAATCTTAGAAAAATTGATTATAAAACGGTACATTACTAACTACCACTTTTGTATTGTAAACTTTCACTCTTCTCGTCCAAACCTAATTTGTAAATCGTTTAATAATTTAAAATATTTATATTGAGCTAAGGCATGAAAATATCGAAAAAAAAAGAAATGGCAAAACTCGAGAGGAATAACAATTAACTTAATGGTCAAACTCGTTTGAACCTTATTGCTTATGTTTATGTATAATTTTACGTTGTTATTTTAAATTTGCAAAAAACATTGCACAATTATAACGTTGCTGTAACAACTTCTGAAATAACATAAATAAATAATGATCAATCAGATATGGCATATAATTATAACACATATCGAAAAATAAACTTTGAGTCAAATTAACGATATCGCTAGAGGCGTGTGCCCTCTTTAAAAAATTGCCTTTAATTTCAAACACATCCAGAAAAGTTTGCAATTTCGTTATAAAATGGTTGACCAATTAATAATCTTGTAGCAATATGTTGGGTTAACAGGCCCAAACTTAAAGAATTTTTTAGATGGTCAGACTCTTGGTTGTTATAAAGCATATTATTTTTTTGTTTCTTTGATTTTAGAAATTATTTTGGTAAATTTTTATAAACATTGGATAGGTAAAATTAAAAACACAAATTGCAATATATAATTTAGAACATTTTCCACATCTAAAAAAACTAAAATTTTTAGTAAATATGACGAGATAAGTTTTAAATAGTGGATTTTTTCCCATCTAAAAGTTTAACTCAAAATATTACGGAAGTTTGACAAGATAACGCAAATTGTTAGTATAAGGTGCTATTACAAGTTACCTAATACTTTGTTAAATTTTTTGCCTACACCAATTTAAGTTATACAGAATATTTGGCACCCCAACCTTAGAAAACGTTAGATAACGATTTTGAAATATTATTATTTGTGGTTTAAATACAGTCAACAATTTTTTGAGAATTATGAGTTGAGATAAAACCTGCCATCTTTAAGAATATTAAATCCTTTACCATTTTTCTAATCATACTAAGTTAGTCCATTATAAACATTGAAATTTAGAAAAAAGGTCAAAAAACCAAAAAAAATTTAAGAACAAAAATAAATTGAAATTTTACTTTTGCTTATTCACAATAGTTAAACTGTTAAATTTAAATTCAAATAATATTTTTATTAAAAACCGATAATATATCGTGTTGTATTTAAGTTTGGACGCGAAATATATTATATTATCTAAATACCGATGTAAGAGCTTGATATATTAATATAATTTATTTTCCATTATTTGTGATTAAAAACATAAGTTAAAGGGATATTTATATGCAAGAAGATTTTTAAATTTTTTCTTTATATGGTATATTTAGATCTGTCAATTTGGTCAAAAAAGGCCATTTCGTTATGGACGAATTTAAGGAGCCAAAGACGGAATAAACTATAAAAAACAAAAAATAATATGGGATTAGGCCATCATGGGGATGCATTCTTTTATGTTTTTTATAAAATTCACGTTTCTGAAATTGATATTTGTTGACCTGTGATATAACAGTTTAGTGCATGCATAAATAATTTTTATCAATATTTTTGTTTTTAAATCTTTTTTGTTTTTTTACCATATTTTTTCAAATATTCAATAAAAAAAAACAGGTTTCCCTCATACCTTTCCCCATTCAGGGGGCGCCATACCCGTTAGGGCTTTGACTCTTTTAACCTGAGGAAAGCAATTAATATTGCCCACAGGTTAAATAGTAAGATTTGCTCGCACGCCGGCGACCTAGGTTTTTAGCCTAGGCCCTTACTTTAGGCATATCGTTTAAGGTCTACTGCCTAAGCAGGCCACTCAGCAGCTTAAGGTTACACATGTATACTATTTTTCCGAAGAAAAAAGCTTCCTGTGCACGGATTCGAACTCGCAACTCCTGCTTGTAAGACAGGAAGGTTTGCCACTGAGCTTTTGAGCCGACTCGAATTTTCAATATTTATGACTGGCCTAGGAGTGATTTAAATAACGGTAAACGAATTAAAAAAAATATCCCTATAATGCCAGGTCGGATCTGAAGTTAGCTCATATCTCTCAAAAATTTGTTCTATGTTCAATCAATGGTATCATTGCATGGCTAGTAGAATATTAAAAAGAATAGTTAAGTCATCTATGACCTTGCGTCCATTTGCATATGTCACAACGATAAAAATAAACTGCGTTTTATAGTTAAAATTAAGGGCCATGTTTTCCTGATTTTTTTTGTTAATTTTAGGGTCTTTAATCGCAACTTTTAGACTTCAGAAAAAAAAATGATACTAAAAATATGACCTAATATATAAATATTGTAATGGGGATTTGAAAAGAAAATAGAAAAATCTATATAGTAGATAATTCGCCTTTCTTAGATATGATAAAAATAATACCAAATAGGGCAATGCAAAATGCCATGTGCCATTTAGGTAGTATAACGGTGTGAGCAGCCAGGTAACGAGCTTCGAGACTGTACAGAAAAGGAACCCAAACCAAATCACCAAAGAGGAGCATGAATCCGAGGTGTTCGTGGCGAATGTCCCAAGTGCTGAGCACGCTTGGCTATCAAATTTTTGTAAAGAAAAAAACAAAAAAAAATATTTTGTGCTAGAATTTTGTATGTTATTAAATATCAACTTAAATAATATACAAAAAGTTAAGATATATATAAATCAGTTAAGCATGGATAGCGTTAACATATTACAATAAAAATCTATTTTCATTTTTTGTCCATATTAATTTGTAAACCTCATTCCATTGAGCATCCAAAACGTACCAGGCTTGGAATAATACTAACAAAAGTAAGGGGAGTGATACAAATTTTTGGGTAATGGTTTTTTGAACCAAGTAGGCGAGATCTAGGATGATCTGTGAATGTTGTGTAAATAAGGTTATTTAAAAGACTAGCAAAAACCTAAAATTTGTTTTAAAATCAAATTGAGATTGTTAAAGATAATAAAAAATGTGTAAAACAATATTTTACCCATCCAATAAGGCCAGGACGCATCTCAAAAAACATTTTGAGGTCGAACAAAGGTCCAATCCTTGGATTTTTGATCCTTCCCATAAAATATCTGTAGATGTTTTTGCCTGTCGTAATTGTACAACAAAAATTTGAAAATCAATATAGGATAAAAAAAATCCAAATTCTTAAAAAAAAATTTGCGCGCATAATAATGATAAAAGCAAAAAACTTTTTTTACCGAAACATAATTGTTATAAATACAATAACTAATGTGTAGAGTTTATATAAGGAGCCTGACTACTCGTGACGTGACTTATAGTTTAACTCATTTATGAATTACCTTTAACTTGGACATGCTCAAGTCTGCGGTCAGTGTTCATTGGGTCAGAGCGTTCAGCTAATTCATGTGGTGCCCCGCCGAGGCCCTTTTCAACTTCCCCACCCCGCATCCACAGGTAGGCCGCAAATATGGCGCTAAAAACAGTGGCAATTGAAGCTAGGGGTATGGCGTGGTCAACGACGCGCCAAACGGGTAACTTGAAGAAAACGGCGCCGGCAAACAAAGCCAGGGATATGAGGTAGGCATATAAACCTGTGCACAATTTTAAAAGCTGGTTAGAAGCACACTTGTTACAAAAAAATTCGATTCATTGAAAAAGTGTTAAATAGATAATATGAGATATATTTTTCACAAGCAAGAAAGTTTTTTTGGCCCGGCCCAGAAAGACGTTTTAGCTGATTTAAAAACTTTTGTGTGGCTAGATGAAATAAGGTGTTAAAAGTAAAATATGATCTTATAATATTGTAAAAAAAATAGGATAAAATAAAATAAAGATATATGGCGCATTCGAGATACATATTATGTTAAAAAAAATTGTAACGACCCGAACAAGCCAGGCCCGAAATTGTTTAAAAGCCCCATCCGTGGGCCTATACAACCTGATAAAAACGCTTGATACTACATTAAAAATATTTTAGTTGTTCTATAAACAACTGATGAGTGCTCTAAAATATTATTATCCTAGTACAAAAGATATTTACCGTTACACCTGTACCGCAGTGCCTGTCCATTAATCTGGGGTAGACCCTTAACCAACGGTCCGATGGGTAAGGTGTAGAGGAATGCTTGGAGTGCTACCCAACCCACAAAGGTTATAAAGCTGAAGCGGTCATAGTAATGTACGGGTCTAAGCTTAAAGTGGGGCACTTTCCATAAGCTGAAATATTTCTACAAACGGGCAAAAAAGGTGTGAGATGAATTAAACATCACATATTGAAAATTATAAATAATAATGCTAGAACAATTTTGAGAAGAGAGGACAACAAATTAATTTTATACGAAAAACACTACTCTCAAACGAATCCCTTTATAAATGATGTAAAAATGAACAATATTAGATTGTTTTACTTTGTCACATAGATGTAAGAGGTAAATTACGAAGGCTGGTAAAAAGACAATAAGAATGGAATTTCCAAGGGGACCTCCAAATTCCAGTTTTCGATTAGTGTATTTTACCAAATTTGTTCGGGCGGTTTTATAGGCTTCTTTACCTGCGTGTTTGATCTCTCCTAGCTCTCGCTAAAGAAGTTGACATGACAAGAACATTACATATGTATTCATTTACAATTTGGTAAATAAATTATACTTTTAAGGTTATAATTAATTTAAAATTAAATAAAAAATTAATAAAATTGTAACATTAAGTTGCTCTCGGCTTATAATCGAATCTGGGGAATCCATTGCTGATTGTAAGGAACGCTTCAATTTTTTTCTGTAGAATAAAATAATTCGTCAGAATATCTTAAAAATAAAATGGGATGGCCACGAAATGATGTAGAGTTATTTGTACAGACAAAAAATGTATGAATGATATGAACAAAAGCAGACGATCGTTTGTACTTATTTTGTTTTGTCTAAAAATGTCAGATGTTTTAATAGCTGCAAATTTCTAATAATTCTCGCCATCTTTTACGAAAAACATTAAACTAATAAGGTACAATATAGCAATGATTCGCAAATGAGAATGCAATTTATTAGGTATTTTCAATTACAATTTTATAACATAGCCAAATATGTAATAAGCTGGTTTTGATGGATACAAAAAACTTACAATTCCTTTCGGGCCTCTTTACCAGCCGTGGAGGCAGCGGACATGGCAGAAGACGCGCCATGTTTTAGCAGAGGTGCAATTTGAGATTTTATTCTAAACGTAGTATGAGGAATAATATGGTAAACTTTACATTTATCGGTCTATACACTTTAAAAACATGATTCGGTTTGGTCATTATTTTTTTTATAAAATTAGCTGCTTACATATAATTACAAATTTAAACAAAGATTAAAATCAATTCAATCGAATTACTGTATAGAAAAAAACATATACAAGGTATCACTAAAAATGGAATATAAACTTTGGGGTGCTCCGACTGAGCTGTCTAACAGCTACTTTGGTCCGCGAAGACGACGATCTGGCCGGTGATTTGAAGGGCGGACGCCCGCGGGAGCCCGAGCTTTTTCGTTGAACAAGTGACCGATTCGCACTCCGGCCACGTGACACACTCCGGAACCTGGCCCCTCCAGGGGTGCGGCCCGGACTTTTTGGCGTTGGCATTTAGTAGTATACTTCGATGGTCAAACAGCTTGTGTTGATGCTTTGATCGGCATACAAACGTTAATGAATAACCTGCGGGTCGTGTAGGTTTTTTGTGGTTTTCTTTATAAGAAATAGTGTATTTTTATAAAAATCTGTATGAAACCGAAAAAAACATTGTACAGTGTTAACGCAAAAATTGTGCATCCATTACAATAGGAACGTTTATGATGTACCCACAAAGATATATTAAGGTGCCATGGCGCAGTTTATTAATCAAAGCATTCCTAATTCGACAAAACAATGGGTGCATTGAGGCATAATTTTTGCTAAGCATATTTAAATAGAATTTTTTTTTTATAAGAATTCTATATAAGATTATATTTAAATGAAAATGTTCTTAACATTTAAAGAGTAAAGTAAGGCGCCTTAGCTGGCGTAAAATTAAAATTCCAACAATTTAATGGAATAGAATGTGGTTAACGATAGACACAATGGTGCCGAAGTTGACATTAACCTGCGAAGTCTCTGATCACCAAACTGCAATACGACCTTTCATAAAGTTTTACATGGAGTGAACGGCAATCATATGTTTAAATATTTAATAAAGTTATAAAAAATTAAATCTACGCGTTCAAATA
The DNA here is from genome assembly GCA_030555515.1 of Acutogordius australiensis. NCBI lineage: Eukaryota > Metazoa > Nematomorpha > Gordioida > Gordea > Gordiidae > Acutogordius > Acutogordius australiensis. The sequence goes on from CM060243.1 coordinate 19,744,030, forward strand.
AAACAATATTTTCAATGTAATAGATGCGTTCAAAGGCCGCGTGCAAAGTGAGTTTATTTTCGTAAAATTTATAAAATTTTTAAAAATTTATTTTGAAAATGAACGCAAATTTACTAACATTTGTGAAATTTAATAAAATTTGTTAAATTTAGTATATGCACTTAAAAGACTTTTTCTGAAATAAAAAATATTGAAAAAAAATGAAATTTTTAATATTTAAAGAATTTTTGATACGAATATAAAAACTCACGGTGCACGTGGCCTAATATAAAATAATGTTGGTAAATATCGATTGGTTTGGTAGCAACTTGTAAAACAAAATAAACCAATATAATTAAAAATTATACAACTGTTTGAATTTTTTATATAAGACCATAATACTCATGAATCACAATTAAAAAGAGGCTAAAGAGTAAAAAAAAGGACGCGGTATTAATGCCAGTGCATACAGGCTTTTGTCTTTTAAATGGTCCCCAGGAAATCAATATTCCAAGACTCCTTGTGCGCAAAGCTCTCTCCGATATAAATACGAGATTTGTATTTACATTAAACATGTATATTTCAGTATATATGAACAGAATTTTAAAAGGGTTTACGGATCAAGGCGTAACTTTTTGCCCAATGAAAAGAGAGGTGTGATAATTGTCAATTATGGCATCAATCAATTAAAAAAGCAGCAGATTAAATTCTACGAATGGCTGGCTACCAAAGTTTTTTAATTAAGAGCTCAACTGTTGTTTGTGATTCACAAAATTAAAAGTTGTTTAACCTCAATACTTACACCTGTGAAAGTGAATTCAATATAGTGTTTCGCAAAAAATTTCACAAAGGCCGTGTTTATTTTTTACGAACCATTTTTCTAAAATTTTTTCTGCCGGGTCAATATTATAAAAAAAAGAATTAGAACCGGGCCAATTGTTTAAATCTCGTTGTCTTATTTTTTAACTGTAACAAGAATTAAAATATAAATTTATTATCACGATATAAATTTTTAGGTGTTGTAAATTAGGGCCGGGACGGGCCTAAATTAAAAAACACGGAGAGCTGGTGAGGCCGAATATCACGGCCCGGTGTAAACGTTAATTCTTAAATCTTAATTATTTAAATAATTGTTTTAGATGACATTGCCCAATCCAATTGAATCTTTGTAATCAGTCTTTTATCACCGGTTCATATTATATTTATTTAGAATGGGCACGCAATTTTCCAAGTCGCAATATCCTTTGGGGCGCCTGGCAGGCTTCAATAGTTAAAAAGGTTTTTAAACTGATATGTTGGAAGATATATGCGGTTTAAGCGCATGGCAACGGTTAAAGGGGCCGATATAATACGGAGCGGCCCTGACCCTAATCTATAATGTCCTATTTAAACCTAATTCTAATCGTAGGTACATAGGAGAAAAAAATACTTAGTTTTAATTTTAAAATGCCTCTATTTTGTGTTAGGTACAAACTAGGGCCAATTTACGACATTAGCCTCTCAATGAGAATAGGCTGAATTTACAGGGTTTGTATCTAAAAATGCTTGTACTACGGTGTAATACTAGCTAGTTCTAACATCTTGTCTTGTAAATGGTGAAATTTGATCTTAACATTCATTATTACGCTGTTAACATTTTTTATATAGAACAGTGCTTCAGCTGAACTATAGCTTTACATAGCTCAGCAACATGATTAAAAAATTAATTAAAAAATATCCTACCTTAAAGAAAGTGCTATTCTTTATTAATTAATATAAATTTAAAATAATAAAATTTTACAAAAAAAATTCCTCATATACATACACTCGCGAAGTGAGGCGAAGGGGCTGTGCTTAATCTCGCATAAAAAATTAATCATAGAACATAGGTATCGTTTGTTTCGGTACCGTATGGTTCGAAGTTAAGACCTTCAAAATAAAGGTGTATCAATAAAATTATGAAATTAGCCCAAAAAAATTGTCAAAGCAAATTAAACGTTTAAACTCAGTTATAGGTTAAGATAATGTGGTCGAAGCTGTAACTAATTATCCTAAATTTAGAGAAACTTCAGAGCTGCAACTTAAATAGCAAAAAGTTCCATTAATTTTCAACAGTTATATAATCACATTCTCAGAAGTAAGCATTTCAAACAAAAGGTTTTGCCTATTTTAACATAATTTTATTGGCTTTAATATTAAAATTAAAATATGAAACAATATTTGGCTAATATATTTATAAATTTTTTTAATTAAAATTATAATTATTTAGCGTGGTTTCATGGTCTAAAACAAGTTTCATATATCTATATACGAAATGAATATAAGTCCAAATACCAAAGTACTTTAAAAAATTTTATAATTAAGTAATTCCTAGTTGTGCTTAATAAGGGCTATATTCCTTTTTAAAAAATTCAGTGAGGGCGCGCTTACGAGACCGAGGGGCGGGAGGGGGCGAGAGCAGTTATATAAAATTTACGTTTTATGGGTATGGGAATTGAATGCCATCGTTTTATTGATAGATAAAGCATATATTACTAACATTCTTCCAGTGTAAATATATATCTATAACTAAGAATATATAGACCGGTGAAAAAATATAGTTGGGTGTTCCAAATAAACCGTTTAATGTAAATCCACGAGATTGTATCACAGTATGATATACATTGTAAAAAATTTATTTACTTTAAATAATAAATCTTAATCGTATCACTTACAGGTGTGTGAATAGGTTTTTGTGTGAAAAGGCGATAACGACGCCGAAGGAGAATTATTGAATGGCGTGTACAGACGCCTGCTTTCTCAATGTTGATATAAATGTTTTTTGCCGTGACGAAAGCCTTGTTGAAAGGCAAACGTCAAAAATAAATTTTAATTAGTTGTTGCAATCTTTTTTATGGATATAGGTGGCAAATAGATTTATTAATTCAGCTGGAATGAGTATATTACGGAAGGTAAATGATTTTAAAATTTTGTATATCATAGTTTTTTAAAATAAATACAATAATAACACGAACAAAAAAGGCTTCACAAAAAAACAATGTAAAACTGACTCCCTTAATTAATATGGGACATAGAAATACAAATTAATGAAGCGTATAAATGTCACCACCACAAGGTTTTAGTATATGTGATCAGTGTGTAAAACAATACTACTACGTAAATAACGCGCCATTTGTTGTAACGTTGAAATGAATGAAATTTCGTGTATGACTAACAAATTTGTGAAGTCTAAATTAGAGCTCCAAGAACCCGTATGTTCCGGGTATGGGAGATTACGGGCTTTTTTGTCATAGATTTTATGAATATAGCTTAAATATCTTTAACTAAAAATTGAGCCATATGTAATAAAAAACTTAATTACACAAACAAATTTTTAGGACAAACTAGCATGTATTTAATGATTTTGTTATTTCATGTCGTATTTTGAAATAAAGTTTTTCTTTTCTTTTTATCTGAAAATTAAGAAATACTGCAATTCTTTTTAGTTCTGAAAACCCATAGAATAAATTTTGGATCTGACCACATTTTTGGGGGGTTAATTATACTGGTCTAAAATATCAATAAATACTTGGCGAAGTTCATTAAACCGTCATATATAAAGTATAGCTATATCTTTTATACTTTTTTCCGTTTTTCAAATCAACATGGTCCCTACTGCATGTGACCAAATTCATCATAATTGACGGGTAATACGACCTCAAGAATTCTGAAGAAAAACAAAACAAATTTTTATTTTTGTATTAAAATCAACTTAACAGCAATTTTTACCATGAAAATGAAATATTACATTTTTAAGTAATTAAACCTTATTTTCAGAGGTTTTTTTAAAGATTCATTAGATAAATATTTAAAGGGTCTGAATTCAATATTAATATTTATTCTTTAAAAATTTAATTGTTATTGTGAGTAATAGCAAAATATTTTTTATTTCATATTTTGTTTTCATAAATCTTACTTATAATTAAAAACAAAATTAATTCAATAAATTTAGGACATAATTAAAATTAAAATATACCAATTGATGTATTCCTACATTAGGGCAGCACATTCAGACTTTGATCGTTTTTACAAAAAATTCTAATTAAAAATTCTTAAAATTAGTTTTTATATTAAAAATATTTTCTAACTGTAGTAGTTGCTCTATGTATATTTAGAAATCTTGATAAATTTATATCTAAATTTATATTAAAATAGCTGTTAATCTTTTCAACACAATAAAAAATTCTAACCCTAAATTTCAACATTGGACCATTTTATTAAAAAAAAATTTGGAAAATTTGAATGAAATCTTAATGTGCCCTTTTATTAAATGAAATTAACAACATCCATTACTGATAACTTATTTTTATATATAGTGCATGCATTCTTCTTTAAAAAAATAAAATCCATAGCTTTAAAACTTATGTAAATTATTCACCCTAACACCCACAGGTCAAACAGAACAAAGCATTTAAATTTTCAATAATACCTAGGATGGTAAGTTGATTATACTTCAAATTTCTCAAAAACTTGTCAAACTGTGTTATAACAGATCTACAATGTTTGAAAAAAAAACTAATTATTTAGATCAAGACTATTATCAATAATTTTTTTTATAACAATTCCATTTTAGTTAGTTTAATATAAACAAAAAAAACAGAGGGACACAAATTTAAAAATACTGTTATGTGTTTTAAAAAAAACTTATAGTTATAATTGCTAAATCTAACCCAAATCAATGCAATGTAATAGCATAAATTCTGAAATATAATTAATATAATTCTGTACATCTTATAGGGGTGGAATAAAACATAGATGATAGTTTGCAAGGTAAATGAAAAACTTAAATTAGAATAAACACTAGATAATAATTTATTCTTTATTATAAAATCATGGTTGTGGCCATTTAATTGTGACCATGATCAATTATGATTGTGATCCATTTATTTGTGATTATGACCAAAAAGTGGTTGATGGCCAATTGTGACCACTGACCATATTATTACTAACTCTGGCCACATTAATGTGGTTAGCATTACATAATGTTACAAAAATATTCAATGACATGAAAGCAGAAAATTAATTTTTAATGACAAATATATATTTAAACATATAACAAGAATTTGGATTTATAAGATAATCATATGATAACTAAAATCGTAACTACTTTCACAGATTATTTCATAATATTATATAATAATCATTACGACTATACAGACACTATAAAGATCATTACAAATTTCAGGTAATTTAAAAAACGTGCCATATAAGATTTAAATTTAATGGATATAAGAATATGTATTGTTTATTGTATAAGGAAGTTATTTAGTAAATAATAAAACCTCAAGTTGAATTTGGCTGTTGAATTTTAGAGACAATTTTATTGGTCAATATATTTTACCAATCAGACAATGTGCTAGCTTAAATAAAATTGGATATTAGGCTGCGGCTAATAATAATTTCAAAGTTGTAAAAAAATATTAAAATAAATAAAATTTTATCGGCTAACATCAAATAGGGAATTAATGTTTTTTGGTCGTTTTAGAATTTTAAAAATTTTTAATTTCTTAAATTTTTTTTACACTAGCCACCTTAATGTTAATCAAACACCCTCAATTTTTTTTTCTTCAAAACTTTTTCACTAACCGCAACCTTATTAACGGGTGACCATGCAAATCTACAATCACTCTCGCTTTTTGCATGCTTGTATGATTAATTCATCTCAAATGCAAATGTATTGTATTATTTTATCAGATAATAACCTTAATCTTAACCCACTAAATCTAACCCTAATTTTATAATTTTTTTAGCCTAACATTTTCCTAACCCTAACTTCTTAAACTAACATATATCTGATCCAAACCAAATGAATAGATGTAATATCAGTAAAAATATAGTGCATTTTGCCTCGGTCATGCGTTATTTGGTATTTATAAAAAAAAATATAAACAAAAAGTGTTTCAGATCATTTCTTATTTTAAAAAATTTAACTTTTTGATAAAACTATTAACAAAAAGTCGTTAATCTTTATTAGCATTAGAGTTCTGAAAAGTTTACGATATTTTAGAAATGTAACATTTTTAAAATTTTAATCCAGTTTTTCCGGGCCTAAACGGTTTATCCTTATGGTAAATTTTAGACCGGCTGTCGAAAAGGTACGTTTTGCAGTGCAGGAGTAACAAAGATTTTGTTTGCATAAATTAACTTGGTAGAAGTTTTTTATTGTTTCCCAACCTCTACAAAAGAGTTTGATTACGCAGGTCAACAAATTTTTGAGAGTTATAAGCTAACTACCAAGATCAAATCTGCCATCTTAGGGATTTTCAAATCAGTTTACCTTTTTCTAATCAAACTTAGTTAGTCAGCTATAAACATTGAACATTTTAGAAAAAAATGCCAAAAAAGATTCAAACACAAAAATAAATTGAAATTTTTTTGTATATTTACAACAGCTAAACTGTTGAATTCAAACTTCAAAAACTTTTATTAAAACCCGATAATGTATCGTGTCGTTTTTAAGTTTGGACGCGAAATATTTTGTATTATCTAAATGCTGATGTAAGAGCTTGATATACCAAAAATTTTTATTTCTCATTATTTGAAGAAATATTTAAGTTAAAAGGGATTTTTATATAAGAAAAAGATTCTTAAATTAATTCTTCCAAGGGTATTCTCGATCTGTCAATTCAAAAAAGCTATTTTTTCGATAAGGACGGATGAAAGGAGCCAAGGCCAGGAACTAAGAAAAACGAAATATATATATGAGATAAGGCCATATGGGGATAAATTCTTTTATGTTTTCATATTCACGGTTGTGTCATTAATATTTGTTGACCTGTGTTATCTACGACTTGTGGTGGGAGGTTTATATAAGTTGTAATTAAGTCCTAGGTTCTAATATCGATCTTCCCACCTACCTATTTGATAAGTTGAAGAGTTTAAATTAAGCTGAGACCGGATTGGGCGAATTACACGTCTCGTTTATACTCACTAATTATTTTCATTTTTCTGTTCAAAAATCTCCTAATTTTATTTTTAGCAAAAAAATAGGCAAATTTAAGCGTCAAAAATTTTCGGCCCGTCCCGAGTCCAAAATCAAATAAAATGGCCCCGCCCGCTTGACTAATATTTTATATTTAGGCCCAGCCCAGCCCAACCCGACATTTCGGGTGGCACCGGGCCGGACGGGCTCTCGGGTTTTAACTGAGAACACTTATTCAAGTACCTCTTAGTAAGATATAATTTTAAATTCTATAATTTTAAAATAATTTTGCAACATATTACATAATAATTTAGTCAAGGTTCATATTTTCTAAAAATTGTTAAATTTCTAAAATTAGTTTTTTTTAACCAATTTTCCGCTTTCTTTATTTTATATCATATTTCTGATGTTAATTAACTTGACCTAATGTAAATTATTTTAGGTATTTGCAGAAATTAAAAATCTGTGGAAACTTGTTTGAAAAAATTAATAAAGCAGGACTAATATATCAAAGTAAAGTTTGCAAAAAATTTAACAATGCTCCATGATTCTAATCATTTTTTAAAAAACCCGATTTTCTACATTTTGTTAAAAACATTGATAATGTTTTAAAAAAAAATTAAAAATAGTTAGGATTCAATCTAAATTATATTTTATATTAATATAGTTTTTCGCTAAAACAATTTATATATAGCAACATACAATAAACATCACTGTATATAACATTTGTGATCACAAACATAAAATTATAATTATGTAGATATAGGGTTTACGATATGCTTTGTAATAATTAAATAATTTATAAGATGGCTTAAGAAATGCGACTAGAAATTTTGGTATAAAAATTAGATAATAGCAATAATAGAAATAACTACAAATTAAAATGAAAAATTCATATTGTCAAAAAAAAAAAAGCAGAGATCAATTATGAATCAAAACATATATTAGCAACATTCTCTTATTCATAGTTCATTAATTCGACAAAAGGGGAGCAATTAAATTGTTGACACTATATCAAGGATAACTCACGTACTGGCTGATATTTAGCCACTTTTATGACTGTTTTGGTGTTATTATGAGAGTCGGGAGTTTTTAAAGACTTATTAAATTTTGTGAATTTGTTAATTCGATTATAAAATGTTTTAGCACGAGGTATGGCTCCCACATGAATCTTACTTGAGTCATTTATCGGGGGTTGAATGTAATTGTTGTTGGTAGGCTTAAGAAAGTTTGAGTTGGGATTAAAAATCGGAGTGGCTATTTTTGATTGAAGTTCATTGTTTTCAATACTGGGTTGGCTATGATATTCGTTAGTAGTTATTAGATCCACGTTTGCTGTCCCCATGTTTGGCTGAGGAACATTTTTTTGAAACCGACCATCCAATGATTTTCTCTGAAAGGACAAAATGCAGTAAAAGATATATTAGCCTTTAACAAAATAAAATTTTTTTAATATTTATGGTCTATAACACTGGACAACAAAATTTGGACGACCCTGAGCATCATTTATAGCAACTATGGTTTTTGGTCAAGTTTTTGGCGCTGATCACGAATATGAAATCAGAATTTTAGCCAATGCCTCAGATTTTTAGTTATTCGGTGTCAAAGTTGAGATTTTTCAATTTTTGGGGTATTTTGGGCTTCTATATCATAAAACCTATGGGTAGTAACAAAAGTTTAAAAATATATTTAGATAACGAAAACATTCATTATTAACGTAAGGGGTTTAAATTTTTTTTAAAAATTTAATTTTTTTTTATTTTTTCATTTTTGTAAAATTAGTGGTTTTTGTCATAAACTCCATTTTTTGATCTTAAATAACTTGAAAGTAAATTGCTAACAATTTTATGTAATAACCTTTTTTAGATATGTTTTTTATAAGGAATCTAAATATGCCAATAGATTTTTTGTAGAATTAATAGTAAAAGAAATTTTGTGAATTTTTTTCTGAACTTTGGACGCGGTTTAAAAAAAATTGGAGGCATTGAAAAAAAAACTAAACCCGGGATCGTTACCGCATTAAAATTCTCTACAAAACGCTCAAAAAATTGTTTATGTTTTTTTTTTTTGTTGTCCAGTGTAATCGTATAAAAGAAGAAAGTTTTTGATACATTAATCAAAACGGTCAACCCTTTAAGTTATGTCAATATTTATTAAAAAAAGAATCTAGTAACAAGAAAAAAATAACCAATGTGACTTGGGAATATTTGGCCTTAGCCTGATCGTAGCAACTCGATGTGGTACAGGCGTGTTTAAGAACTTTAATAACCTATGATATCAATTTTAAAAAAAATCAATATTTTCACTTTTCGTGTGTTAGCAAAAAACATTCTTATTGTTATAAAGTATTAAAAAATTTTGGTCTACTCTTTGCAATTAGAGGCAATGAAATAAATAATTTTAAATTTTAATTTTGCAAAAAAATCGGTACACAAAATCATATAAAAAAAACTAAAATGGTATATAACAAATTTATTACCGCTCCATTGAAGAAGCAAAATATGGATGCAACGAAGAAACCCTAAGATAAAATTATATAATAAAATTTAATATATACATGGTATAATAAATAAAAAGCTATTTCCTAGTTTAGGGTAAATAAAAGATTTAAAAATATTCAAAAGTTACAAATGAGAGGTAAGGTATCGTTTTACTTGAAATGAAACGAGAATCACGGCCATGTATTCGTAAAAAGGTTCCCACTTAGAACCGGGTGCAGGTCTTATCGGGGTGATCACATAATGTACACCAAGAAGTGGGAGAAGGATGAGCGTCGCCTTTACGGCTTTGCTATAATTCATTATTCAATATAAATATTTTTTGGGGGGTAAGGAGCATTGAAAATGCTATGCGGTAACGTTCCAATGCGTTTCTCCGCCAATGCCATAATATCTATTAAAATGACGATGCATTCTCCGGAATTTTACGGCATGCAGGCTTTACAACCCTGGCAAAAGCTGAAGGCCAAATTCATTCACCTACTATTAAAATAATGCCCCCCTTGCCATACATCTCTTAAGACCTGTCAGGGCATACCCCCTTATGTCCTGTCGGGTGCTAGGCCGTTACCTAGACCACGAGGAACATTTATTAAGCAATATTTTTTAAAAAGTCATAACTAATTTTATAATTTTTTTATTTTAGCATGCCTAAAATTAAGGAGAGTCCCAAATTGAAATATAATTTACAATTAACGACAATAGTCTGCCAATTAAAAAAATGGACGCAAACGTAACCCCTATGTTAATAATGTAGCTTGATTATATTCCGTAATTTCAGATTAAAAATAGAGGCTTCAATTTGATTGAATTTTTTACTTATATTTTTTTTAGAATATCGAGGTTGTAAAAACGTCACTTTTTTATTATCTCGATTTCGAAGGAAAAAAGAACAAAAAATTAAAATTTTAAAACGAAAAAAAAACGTTAAAGGTGAGGCCTTCTTGTTGTATGTTCTTTAAGTTAAACCTCATATAGTTTGTAGACCTGTAAATAGGCTAAAAAAGAAGTTAAATATAATCTTATAAATAACAAATTTAAAACATATAAAAATTTATTACAATTTAACTCAAATAAAAGAGGCATACCTGACTTGATTGCGTTCAGCACTGTTGTAAGATGTTAATTTTGCAATGAGAATCCGAATGATATTGATTAGAAAAACTATACTGACCTATATTTAAATAAATCATTAATGTTTTATTCACAATAAAAGCTTGATCCAAATTCAATCAACCTAAATAATTGATATGTAAATATAATTCAGCTGCTAATCCCCTGATTGATACAAATTTTATTTGATGTACAAAAGTGCTTATGAGTTTAAGTTTTTTTCCTTAGATTTTCATTTTATCTAAATTGATAGACACAATTTTTTATGTTATTGTTTCTTAAACTTAATACAGGAGTATATTATAAAGTTATTAAATTGAATGAAAAATAAAATTATCATATTTACTATTATTGAAGCTATAATTGGTCCATTAAGTATCCATTTGAATGGAGATTCGTCCAACCAACATCTATAACAAATTAACATATGTCGGCACATTTTTTCTTTGCAAATATTAGAAATAGATATATTAATTTAAAATTCTTGTCATTTTCAGTTTTGTGTTTCTCTTATTAAAAAGTTGCTCTATTCAAAAAAAATTGATTAAGCATCTTAAATTTGAAAATTGTCTCTTGCCATTTTTGTGTAAATAAAAAAAATGATAATGAAAAATAGAAAATGATGCTTTAAAAAATTTTACAAATACAAATAATGCTGAAATATCTTGACTTGTACTTTATTTCCTAAAACCTTTCCTTAAAGCTTCTTGCTCTTGTTTATATAAGCACCTTAATTATACTTTTATTTAAAATTAACATTGCAAAACTAGCGTGAAAACAAAATATGAGGCATTTATAATATTAAAAGAAAATTTGGAAAACATATTGGTTGATAAATTTTAGCTATTAAACTAATTGTCTAACTAAGATTATTTTTTCTAATATTCTCATTTTTTACTAACCCTTTATTTTTCTTTTTCATTGTATAACACATGTCAACAAATTTTTGGGATAATGAGCTCACTACGGAGATCAAACCTGCCATCTTAGGGATTTTCAGGTCCGTTTACCTTTTTTTTAATCAAACTTAAGTAGTCCGCTATAAACTTTAAAAATTTTAGAAAAAATGCCAAAAAAACAAAAAAGATTCAAAAAAAAAATTGAATTTTTTTTGCATTATAACAGCTAAAATGTTAAATTCAAACTTCAAATAAAATTTTTATTAAATGATAATATTTCGTGTCATATTTATGTTTGGACGCGAAATATTTTGTATTATTTGAATGCTGATGTAAGAGCTTGATATACTAAAAAATTTTATTTCTCATTATTTGAAATGATAAACAAAAGTTACAAAGAATTTTTATGAAAAAAAGATTTCTACATTTTTTCTCTTTGGGGTATTCTCGATCTGTCAATTTGGTCAAAAAAAACCATTTTTCGATATGGACGGATGTAAGGAGCCAAGGCCGGAAACTAAGGAAAACGAATTATATATATGTACATCATGGAGATAAATTCTTTTATGTTTTCATAAAACTCACAGTTGTGCCATTGATATTTGTTGACCTGTGTAATACATGACTAGGACAAAAATTCAGTTATTAACAATGTAAGAAAATATATGCATTTGAGATGATCCCTAAGGTACTATTGCTATTTCACTTCACAATTTTAGCATGTTAATGTATTTAGTGTTCATTTTATTGATTTAAAAAAAAATTTTAAAAATTAAAAACAAAGAGCCAATGGAGCTATAAGAAAACACATGAAATGATTGTCTAATTAAATTTAAAGCATGTATAATTTACGATTGGGTTTGATGTGTTAAGATTCGACAAGTTGTATAGGCGACTATTAAAACGACAGGCAAACCTAAAATTAAAAGAAAACTTTAAACAAATACAAAAAACTATATTAAAACGCTAATGGACCCGAGCAAATTAAATAGTTTATCGAAATTAAACATTTGACAACTGAAAAGATAATTAAAATTGTGATTACCCCAACCAATTAGACACAAGTAGGCCACGATGTGCTTGAGATTCCTAAGTGCCATAGTGATGAGAGTGTGAAGGTAGAGACCCTCGCAAAACATCCACATATAGTTACAGCACATAAAATAGTGCGATAACAAGTGGACGAATTGACACGAAAACTAGGTGTAAGAATAAAACATTCAGAATTGTATTTGATATTTGTCCATATCTTTGGAAAAAGATTAAAACGTTTATGAAACAATATATTTCTCAAGTTACTTAGCGTATGGCATAATATTAAAATTATTTTAGACAGGTAAATGCTTTAATGTACCATGCCTCTAGTTCAAAATTTAGATCACACGAACTTGATGTAAATTGTTGTGTTCTACACTCGAATTAAGCAGCGTTGAGCCTAATTTATAGTTGAATCAGGCTAGCGAATTCCAAAGCCGTCCATTTTTTTGGGAGCCCAGGCCTAAGGTCATCGGACTGTATTATATCTTCAAATCTGTGTGGCCACCCACTGGAAAAGAAGCAAAGCCCTGACGAATAAGCCTGAGTAAAAAGTTTTAGAGGTACCAGAGGTTTTTTGGATACAAATTATTACGGGCCTTCAATACAAATTATTAAATGTTACTCGATTTTGTAGCAAGATATCGAGGTTGCCGGTTATACTATGCCAGAGTATGCGTGAGAGATTGTTGCCCACAAAAGAATAAAAGAGTTGACGATGAATTCGAACCCGCGTACATTCTAGAGATCTAATTGATGTGTAAAAATAAACAAATATTATGCTGTCTAGTGATTTAATTTGCTAATGTTTTTGTAAAATTTCAAGCTCTAAAATATAAATTATAAGTTGGATAGTTTTTTTTAGTTGATCAAAATAAATATAAATAAATAAGTGCAATTATAAAAACTCAGAAGTATTATAGAAAAAGAATCGAAAATATTAGACAAGGATATGACATTTATTTGTATAAATTAAAAAAAATATTTAATAAAAAACATTTATATGAATTTTCTTAACAGTTAAGGTCTTTTTTTTAAAGCCAAAAATCTTCTATAATTCGGCATACATGAAACTATTAAATTTCAAATTGCATTAATTATTTATCACAAATTAGAGTTAGGGAAAATTTTAGTGGCAATGGGCTTATGAGGAAACCCAAGCATTTATTTCACGTGCAAGTCTGATAATTTTAACATTTTAAAGTTAAAAATGCAATATCACACTAAAAAAATATTTAATAATGTAATTCATTTTTGTTGACCAAATTTATCATTTTTATTTATAGGTTTGTAATATTACTGTCTTTATAAAACTTAAAAGTATGTAGGAATATACTAAAAAACAAATTCATCAATGTTGGATATATCAAAAATATTGCAAGTATACTTGAATTTCCAAAAAATAAGCAAAGCGAGCAGGACAGCCACGAGGGATATTGCGTATCCAATGATGTAGAGGTTCACTATACGTTCACGCATCTACAAAATAATTAGGGTTCAAACTTAAAAAAAAATTTGTATAAAAAAAAACAATGTCTAAAAGACAAGCTTATAGGTCAAACTAAGGTTGGAATTGTAAAAAAGGCCTTAGACGATTACTAAAACGCATCGGTATTGTAATTTAAACATTTTAACAACATGTTATTGTGCCGCGAACAGCAGAAAAAAAAATGGAATAAAAAGCGGGACAGAAAAATTAGTAGATAGAATTAAATATGTTAATAAAAAAAAGGGGAAATATAAAATGTAAAAGTATTTTCTATTGAATTTTGATATTTAAAATTATAATGTTTTATTTTTCGTCAATAATTTTAGAAAAAAATTAATTGGTTCTATAATATAAATAATGACTATTGTAATAGTGTTTGGTTATTTTAAGTATAATGGCCCGTAACCGTAACAACCACCTGATAGTTGGTTGCGGGGACAAATTAAATAATATATAAAATCCCATATAAACTTTAGTTTTTCAAAAAATTTAAAAATTCGCTTTCGCAAAAACATTTTTTATTTTAATGAAATTTTTTCCATATTTAAATGTAGCGAAAAATTCTAAATGATGATTATTATTTTTTTAGAGCTATAAAAATTAGGTGTCGTTATCGGAATTATTAAATTGTGATTCGTATAGCTGGTTTCGGTGTCATTGCTCAGTGAAAATTAATCATGAACCTAAAAAACTACTTAATAAATGAATGATATGTATTTTCCACTATAGTTATTCTTTTGTTTGATTTTCACCCTTTCAATTTTAATATAAATTCAATATTTCACTTCAATCTGAAAATGGTTAAAAAAATTTTATTTAAAACAAAACTAGAAATGTCTAAACATAATTTTATGTGTTTTATTAACACTTTTGCGCATATACTATCTTTGTTTTTTATTTATCATTCTAGTTTTTTAAGTGCCAAAGCCCTAACGGGTAAGGCGGCCTCAATAAAGAAGAGGCTGTGAGGGGGTGGTTTTTTAGCAGGTACTCCTAACCCTACCACCGGTGAATTTTTAGTGGAATACGGACATCAGTGCGGATAATTTAATTCATCATATCAACATACCTTTACCTCTTTACGCACTGATCAATCTGTTATTCTTAAAAATTACTGGTGTATTTGATGATCCCAATCCCAATTTATTTATAAGCTAGCTTTGGGATCAAACGAGCAAATTTTTCCACCTCCTTACCAAAAAAAAAATTCTGAATTTTTGATTTTAATTTGGTGTCTCATTTTTCTATTAATTTTTTAATTGTACTTTTAATACATATTATAGATTTTAATATTCTTCGATTCCATATTAAAATAAATTAAAATGATAAAATGTAAGCTTTAAGGTTACTATGTTTTGAAATACCTTGTAATCGCGGATATCGATGCAAGTAGTGTAATTCGACCATACCTTTTGAGTTAACGGATGTCGGAACCATGTGGCATCAGGCATACAATCTTTAAACGCTCGCCCTGGAAATATATGGTCAATTATAATTAATTACCTATTTTAATGAATTCGCCTAGATTTTGGCATTGATATTTTTATAAGATACTACATCGCAAGCACCAATTTTTAAAATTGTTTCTTAGCAAATACAAAACTATGCAAATTACTTCATCAAACCTTGTTAGGGCATGTCAAAACTTGGGAATCGGGAAGGAGTCCATAAACTCTTGAGTTCCGGAGTTTAATTGGAATTTGCTAGTTAACATTAGCTTATTGAAAATATCATATTTTTGCATCCAAAGTCATTTTTTAATGAAAGTTGTAAATAGAGCAGCCAATTATGTAATAATTACATATATTAACTAAAATCCAGAGTTTATGGACTTCTTCCCAATTCCGGAGTGTTGACATGCCCTAAACTTTGTTAAACTTTTTTAATTTGATCAAGCTTAAAAGTTCGGCCGGGCAAAGCCCCGGCTATTGAACCTTTAGGAATACTTGACTGAAAACTATATATGCAGAACGAGCAGTAAACAGCTGTAACCAAATTTGAAAAATAGGTGCAAATAAAAAATAAGAGTATAACAAATAAATACAAATACATTCAATATGTTTTATATATGAAATATACAAAAAAATTAAATAAAATTTATAATAAGAAATTAATTAGGTAAATTCAATATTGTCTTTTGCGCAATTACAAAAGTAATATTTCAGAAATTAATTTTTATTTAATTAATATTTTTTATTATTTCGCAGCACTCTATTATTCACATATTCTTTTTATTTAAAGGCTAAAATCGTAAACGGAGCACTTTAATTGGATATTTTAAGCCCATTTGTAAACTCAGGTAAAAAGGAGATGTATTAAGGCTATGACATTGGATACTACTAATAACAAAAAAGCAAATACATTATACAATTTGGAGAAAAAAACGACTTTTAACAAAGGGAAGGCTCTTAATTCATTTACTAAGAAGCTTTTGTAAAATTTAAGTGCTTGAAAAATTTATGATCTCATTATAAAGAACAGAATATTATAATAAAGCAGAGAAAACTATTTAATTAAATTTCAATGCTTAAATTGACCAAGGCTTCCGTAACCATAAGTGAAAAAGGAGGGAGGAGGGGGGGTGGCAAAGTCTAAAATATGTTTCGTTTTCATTGTAAAAGTCAAATGGGCATACAAAAATGTCAAATTCAGCTATTCTTAATACGATATTTATGAAGTGTAGTTATCCAAGACTTTTATATAAGGGCGAGTTTTGACTTCATTCAGTTTTTAAAAAATTCAAAAATTTTTAATTTTTGGCATTGAACGCATTTTGACAAAAAGTCACCTATCTTTATTATTAGCATTTAAAATAATTTTTCTGAAAAATTTCAATAATTTTGAAAAAAAATGAATAATTAAAATTTAAGTCTGAACGCGCCCTAAAATAATTATGTCCTAAATGCCAAAGTCTGCTTAAAAAGCAGAGAAATTCTTCAATTTCCAGGGGGATGGCCTAACATGTATTTGTTTAACTTAATTAAATTACCCTTTTAAAGATAAATATTAGAAATTTTTTTTATAAATCAAATTAAATAGAAAAATAACAACGCATAAAAATTATCTTCATTATTTATATATATTTTATATATTTGGGAAAAATCTTCGGTGTAAATAAATAGCCATAAATTACGTGTCATTTTATCGAGACAGACCTAACCTATTGAGATTATTTATTAGTTTTAAAGTCTATATTATAGGTTCTTATAAATATTTATTCCATAACTTTTATAACACATTATTTAGGGCGGGAGTATTACATTTTGATGTTGGGGCGATCATGTTTTCATGCTTTTCTACTTTCCCAAGAGATTTTTGTTAATTAACTTAATGGAATATTGAATTCGTGGCCTACGTCAACTAAGTAAGTACATAAGGTTAAGTCCTAAATATCTTGCACAAACGATCTCACGGGTATATGTGATTAATCGTGTTTTAAACAGTATATTCTTCCATTTCCTTAATCTTGGGCTATTTTTTGGGCATATCTCTGATCAACACTCTCGGCCCTTTTTAAGCAGTTACCATCTTTAAATGCGTGCAGCTCCTCCTCACTAAAAGTATTATCTAATGCCCGTGCGTCAGCAGGTCCCAGAATAAATTAGATTAGAGATGGTTAAGGCGGGAGAGATTGCTGGTAAATTGGGATTTAAAAGCAAATAAATTATTATACAGAGGGTCGAAAAGGTGCCCGACTCCTAAGCCATCTTTAATGATAACAAAACCCTTTTTAATTTTTAGAGCTACTATGACATATAAAAATGCCCAAAATATATGGCAAAATCAAGCAATTAATTTGGTAATAAGAAGCCTAATTTGTAAATAAAATCGCCAGAAATATAAAAATAATTTATGCAGCATGTAAAAAAAAGGTCCATCAGATAGTTTTGACAAAAGTATATTGAAAAAATATTCTATTTATATAAAAATATCACTTAAAATGCTAAAATATCAAAAATTCCAATTTGATATTTTCCTAATAATATAACAAAAATGTAAAAGGACACGCCCGCGAAAGACAAACAAACCTCTTCGGTAAATGAATTTGTTAAAGTAATTTAATTAATTGTTTAAAATATGAGCCTCATTTTTTAAAAGATTCTAGTAAAAATCTTTTATATAAATTTAAAGAAGACGCAATTATAAAAATTGTAGGTATAGGGAACAACATATTTTTTATATATATATACAACGTTATATTTTAATTAAAATTTAATTAACCGCGCCACATAACAAAATTCGGTATTATTTGTATTTCTTTAAGAAAAGACCGAAAAAAAGGCTAATTATATTAAAACACTCGGGACCGGATGACATTTAACAAATCTGGATAGGTCAAATAAGAAAATAAATTTTATATTGAACAATGCGACAAAAAAATATATAGAGCAAGTGAAAACTGTTTTTGGGGCAATTTGACTTCCAAATTTAACCGGCAATTTTATATCTTTCCACAGCTACAATCATTTAATGGTTGAGGAGTTAAAATTTCGGCCAAAAATGCTTAATTTTATTTATAAATTACAAAAGTAAAAAGTTTAAAATATGCCATAGGTGAGTTTACCAATGTTTTACACAATTTATAAAACCCATTGATAATGTTTTGGGTAAAGAAAGTTATTATCTTTAAAATTTCTTTTATTTACAGGCAGCCCAGACATAAAAACTGGCAATGTTCACTCAGGCGCGTTCATTATTCATTTTAAAAAAAAAACTTAACAATTTTATTATTTTTTAATTTTCCTTAGGGCACGTGCAAAGTTAGTTTTTATTTTCGTGAAATTTTGAATATAAATTTTGAATATTCTGAAAATTTTATTTTTTCAAAATTTTTTTAAAAAAAATTTTATTTCAGAAAAAGCATTTAATGCGCATATACAATTTGGCACTTTTTTAAAAATTTGCGTTTTATTACAAAAATTTTTTTTTCAAAATTTTGAAAATTTCACGAAAATAAAAACTCAATTTGCACGTGCCCTTATATCAAAATTATAAATGAATATTTTCTACAAATGACATTTATAACCGATTTAAGGTATTGCCGAGGTCTTGAAGCTGATAATTAATTTAAGTGGTTCATAGCGAACTTTGTTTTTAGAAAAAAGTTTATTCAAAATCGTTTTGTATTTTCGACACAGCCGTTTTTTATTTAAGGTATAGAAAAATTATTATGTTGTTTGTTTAGATCTTTAGTAATAAATTTCCATTTTAATAGATTATACTTAAATGAAAAAACAAAAAAAATATTTTTGATATTAGCTAAAGCCAAGCTGGATATCGCTAAACGATTATACTAGGCCTAATATATTACGCCCATACAAAGTATTTTAATGTTCTAAAAATTTGTAAAGGCCTGATGGGTTTTTTGCAATAAATTTTTTTTACAAATCCTTAGTGTTTATCACAACAAATAAAATAATTCCTATATCCCTATTGAATCATATTTAACAGGACTACTATACTATCCCAAAGGGAACACTATTCATAACTGGTGGATTTGACAAATAATTTAAAAGCTCCTAACTCAAGGTCAAACTAAATGTGTAATTTAAATTGCTTTTAAAAAAAATTGATACAAAAAAAACCAAAATGTCCTTTTTTTGTATGTGTGTGTTTTTCTTTCGAAAATTAAAGTATTATTGTATCATCCATCGTCAGACCTTTGATAAAAATGGGTAGAAGAACATTCACCTATAATAGTTTATAACTTTAATTAAATTTAAAATTTTTGTTGTTAATACATTTACTTAAAATTATTAAATATTTTCCCTATATACGGTTAGTTTGAAATAAAAGTGTCTGAGCTGTATCACTATTTGAATTTTAAAATATGATCTAAAGTTGATTTAACACTTTAGGTCATGGCATTCGGTCTATAGATTTTCACATTTTTAAAAAAAAAATTGTTTTGATTGGGACACAGGTAAAATATTTTTTTGACAAATAAGGAAACATGAGAATATACATAGCCTTTTAAAAATATGGTTAAACAGATAGGTAGGTTATTAATAGATATTAGAAAATTTTTGATATTTGGCTTTTTTGGCGCTACCTCTAACATTTTTCACGTTTTTTAACGTGACCGTCGTAAATTTTAAATTGATACTATCGCCAGCTTTAAATCTATATTTAACTTTAAATCAAACCGCATCTAAATTATTCGCTTAAATTGGCAATTTCACTTATTTAGCTTAGGGATACAGTTGAAATGTTGCTTATAAAAGGGTGGCATCATTCCATAATACCAGGGTTGATTTGCGACCATAAATTGTTCGATCAAGTGTAATCCGTTTAATAACAAATAATACAAAATCTAAATGCATAAATACACAGTTAAGATATGACTATTTATGGTTGACCTCTATATACTTAACCTTGGGACTGAACAAGATGACCATATATATGTATATGTGTAAATATTGATGGTAACGAAATAGCCATTAGGATGTCCTGCTGGTTCGCCAAATCTCGGCATAATTTATTTCGAGAAGAAAGGATCAAAGCTCTAAGACACTTCACAGACAAGAAGGATTTAGAAACGAACGAAAGAATGTACACTGAATAAATCTTATTACACACCGAAATTACAGGAAAAGTGTTAATTTTTGTCCAGTGATATACTTTAGCATTCTCAGAAAAAAATTAAACTATTTTTAAAACTGTAGATATAACCAAATATGCCAAATTTCATCTAAGTTAAGGTACCATTTAGCTGTCTTATTTACATTTGCACCTGTCTCAAGCAGTTTAAGCCATGTCATGGATCCTTGCCGACATTAAGCAGCTTAAAAAGCATATCCACCTTTCTGTGTTTTTTCCATTATCTTTTACCTCGCTATCTTCCTTACTGACGAAAGCTTTAAACAAAGCTTCTGTGCAGCCTCTCAAAATCGCGATATTGAGAAATGCCTATCCATTTTTCAAGGATTTTCTAAATAATTTATTCAAACCTATCACATCGTGAACAATGTTCTTGCCCTCTATCTAAGATATTCACCAAACCATATGACCTAAGTTGCCTCATATTCATATTAATATATATATACCTTGAATGTCCCCTTAAATTGCTGAGTAAGTTTAGAGAAAATCTAATGTAAGGATTTTTAATTAAACATATATCCCGCAATTATAAAGGAATGAGATGAGTGTGCTTTAAATTTCTACGGGAAAAACAAATTAATATTTAATTAATTTGGGGTTTCACTGTGAAATTGTCACTAAGCCGCCTTGTAGCAAAGCTATTTCGTTTCACTAATTCCAAAACAAACAGTCATTACATTAATAAACCATCTTTATATTAACCTCGTTATAATTGTAAAGGTAAATATTAAAGGTTTGATATAGTTTTCTAACAAAACTTAAAACGCCCGTTTCAGATCAAACATTTCATAGGGAGCCGAGCGGGACCAAAAAATAGCCAAATTCACGACGTTTAAATTTTTATACCTTTTAACCTAAAAAGTCAATTAAAGTCAAATTATATCCTTTGATTATTTCAATAACGGACTAGACAGATTTGGCTGAAATTTTTAAAAACTTTGGCCCAAGGATGACATGATTTTTCTAAATACCATAAGTAACTTAATTGTTATCTAAGCGAGGCAACCGCAATCTTTTTTCTAACATGAAAGCAGATAACCTGATGACCCCCAAATTTTAACTGGTCAGACGCCAGAAACTTCGGAAAAGAATTATGGGTTAAAAAATGGATTTACAATTAATGAATTAAATTCTCTATTTAACCCTTTTCATGTTTCAGAGGGCATTTTTTGTAGTATAACAACAGCTATAATGTATTTAAATTTAAAATAATGTTTTCATTAACCCGGTGATATATTGTGTCGTATTTATGTTGGGATCCAAATATTCTGTATATTTTAAATATAGATGCTTAGTGATTTTATTTTTTGTAATTTGAGATATAAAACATATGTTACAAGTGATTTTAATATAAAAAAATATCTTGAGGTTTTTCTCTGTATTTTCGAGGCCATAAAATTCGTTAATTTGGTCAAAAAGCCATTTTATCGATATGGAAAACAGCCGGCGAAATAAAAATTTAAAAAACGGAAAATATATGAGATTAACCCACTATTAGGTTCATTTCATTTCAGTGTCAAAACTTCTTTTTTCTAGCAATGATATTTATCGACCTGCGTTATATAGGACACTTGACCTAATATTTTTAATCTTAGTTGGGTACGAAGGTGGACCCAATTTAGTACGAAACGTAAATCTATAAAGTGTTCCAACCAGGGCTGGGAAAAAAAATAAATGGGCTTTTTTTTAACAAGTTTTTGAGTTTTGTTCCCCAAATGTCCACAAACTCGTGGGCATGGCAAAAGAAAAGCCCCCTTTCTTGCTTAAAGAGGGGCATATTTGAAAAAAGCCCCTTTTCTTAAGAAAAAACTCCTAGGAGCTTTAAGAAAAAATAACCCACCCATCATTATTATAAAGAAAAAATCAAAATTTTTCAAAATTATTATAAAGAAAACAAACAATGGGCTTTTTGGGGCTCTTTTAAAGGGGCCACTTTTTGTGGGTTTTTTTGTTGCCCTTTTCTTAGTAAAGGCTTTTTTAAATTCTTATTTTGGCCCTTTATTTGTAGCTCCCTTTCTTTCTTTAAGTTTTGGGGGAAAAAATGAGCCAAAGTTTTTTGGCTCATTGTTTTCCCAGCACTGGTTCCAACATAGATTAGGGTTATGTCAAAGTCAGATGGGGTACTTTAACGTTCGGTTAAGGTTACGGTTAGGATAAGATTTGGAATATGTTAGCTTAAGTTTTTGGAAAAGTTAGCCCTGTAGGACAAGGTTAGCCTAGGATTAGGGTGTTAGTTTAGTGTTAGGATGATGATAGTTTAGTATAATAGTGATTCTAATTTAGGGTAAGAGTAAGGTTAGTTCACGAGTTACGTTAGGCTAGTTTAGGGTGAGGTATATGATCATACTAACCAAACTAATTTTTGATTGGCTGTCCAATTATTTTTCGTTCCATTTTGGTCTAATCGCACCTGATAAACGCATATTAACTCTTAAAATAATTTATTTAAAAATAAATTTTATATTTTCTTTATTATTTTGATTTAAAAACCATTATCTTAAATAGTTAAAAATTTTAAAACATTTTTATTCGTCTGTTAAAAAAATATTATTAAAAAGTGCTGAAGTACCCGGAACCCTTACTTACCCGATCGCGAGTTAAATCACAAAATTGCTTTAAGGAATCATTAATTTAGTAAGGTGGTTCAGAAAAATAAATACGATATGGTCGACTAATTTTAAAGCAAGACACTATTTGAAACAAAAACTGCTGATGTTATTAATTCGAATTTCAAAAATTTATTTTTAGATATCATTTTGCTAGCCAAAAAAAATATGAAATTATTGAATTTGAGTTCCCAAATTATTTTTTAATCATTGAGTTTATATAAATAGTTGCAAACCAGTACTACCCGTATTAGGCGTGAGAATTGCCGCCAAGTGGATATTGTCAAAGACCTTATATGCATGTCACTCAGTAGCTTCAAAGCGGGGGCACGTGTGTAGGGCTTGTTAAACCTCGGAACTCGGGAAGGAGTCCATCAACTCCCGAGTTTCGGATTTTATTTTTTTGGAATTTGCTAGTCAACATTAGCTATTGGAAATATTGGAATTTGTATTTTTGTAGTCCAAACTCATTTTGTTTAATGAAAATTGTAAATAAAGAAAAGAGCATCTAATTATGTTATTACATGTATTAACTAAAAAAATTCCAAAAAAACCTTGAAATTTAAAGTCCTTCCCGATTCCGGAGTTTTTACATGCATTAAATGTATATTTTTCCAAAAAGGCATATGTGCATCATGCACCAGATGATATCCTGCATAAAGACTAGGATGTTGCGATTGAGATAAAAAGCCGACGAGGTCCAAGCTGTTTGATGGTGATTATTTTTAGTCTAAAAAAGTTTTAGTTGATTTGATCAGAAAGAATTGCTAATCAATTTTATTTAGATATATGAACAGTTGTGGGTTTTTCAACTTTTTAATTATTGGGAAATACGGAAATTGAACAAATTTTTGATTAAGATTGCAGGCAAAATTATCGGTAAAGAGATAGAGGCACTACAATGGCACTAAGGCAGATTGGCCCGACCCGGCCCATTATTATTTTATTTTTAGGACATAGGGCCAGACGGCACCGGGCCAAGCGCGCTATCGAGTCCTTTAATTATTTATTGCAGATAGCAATCAGTAGTTTTGAAGTTCATCATAGCACCCATTTAGCGGGGGAGACAATTGCACAGATTAACAAAAGTTTAACTACCATTTAGTTAACTCTGCTAATAACCGTGATTTGATTAACTGATAATTATTTATGAAGTGCGCTAAATAAACTTTTACCAATATGGTTTTTTCGACAACACTAATTTCAAAGGACTAAGTTAAATTTGGCAAAGAACATGTACGGAAATTATCAATTATATATAATCTCTAATAAATTTTTGATATCCAATTAAGCAACCCCTGGCTGTAAGATAACGTTTATATTACACAGCTATTTTTAGAGTTAAATAAAATTGTGAAATTCAAAATAACTCGGTACATTTTTCCAATTCTTTAGATTAACATTGATTTATATAGAGTGGTATCAATATTGTTAGTTTCCCTTTATTTAGTGGCAAATCTAATTAACGGTAATTCACCTTCACTCCGAAGCTTAAAGCTTTAGGCATAATAGCTGAAATTAAGCCCATTGTTTAAAAAAATTTTTTTTTGATTTTTTTAAGGTATCAAATTTTGAATTTTCTCATATTTGACCTTCTTAACTCTCATCAAAATTTTGAATAACAAAAAATGAAAAATGGGCTTTACCTAGCTTTAATTTAAGGTAATTTATTGTGAGTTTAAGAACAATAATAAAAAATGCAAGGTAGGGGAGACTGGGGCATTACGGCCGATGGGGCAAATAGGCCACTTGCTATATTTTAGTCAAATATAATTCAAAAAATCTAAAATTTTTATCAAATATTCCTTTTAGTAATTAGTGAGCATACAATGAATTTTTATTAAGAAAAAATTTATTTTTAAAAAAATTATTTAAAAAAAACTGTTTTTTTTGGAGTTTTTAACGATATTTTTAGGGTCATTGTTTTTCGTCCAATTTTTTTTTACTATAGATAAACTAATAAAACTTAATATTTTTTGGTTTAAAAAACATCTAGCATTACAATGAAATCAGTTTTACATGATAATAATTTAATTAAATAGGTTTAATTTTAAAAATTTAGAGTTTACTCCTAGTGGGGCATTGCGGCCGGGGGCAAATCGGCCACATTATCATTTAATTTTCATATAATAATTTTGATTTGAAAAATTTACATGGTGAGAAATTATAAATTAAAAAAGACAAAAAAGGTGTGTGATTATTCTAAAGTCATGGACCTGATAAATCAAGTAATGTAAATTATTTTATTTTTAGGGAAAGTGTGTATCTATGATATCAAGGATTTTAGATATTCCTAGAACAAATTTGCGTAGATTTTTGAAAAATAAAGACCCAAAATCTTGTGACAGAATGCCAAAGATATTTTTAAAAACCTTTATTGTCTTTTAAATGAAATATATAGAGGTGGCCGAATTGCCCCTACCTAATGGCCGTAATGCCCCATGCCTGACCGATTTACCCCATTTTTTTATTTTTATTAAAATTCAAATAACTCCAAACTGATTCAATTTTTTTTTTTAAAAATTTTATTGTAAAGAAAGGTGCCCTGCATCTATATTTTGGTATAAAATTTTTTGTCCTAGCTATGATATTTCATTTTCTAGAAAATTTTGAATTTTACCTGGCCGCAATGCCCCAGTCTCCCCTATGTTTATTTCGAACTCAAAAACCTGGCATTTAAATTTTTCATACAATTACACTTTTTGTACAAAATATGTGGTGATTTTGGCTAAACTTTTGAAAAATAATTTTTTTAGTATTTCGTTTAACAGGTTTTCTTACCAAATCACCTTTAATTTTAAACCTAAAAAAAATCACGCTGAATTGACTCTGTAATACAAAAGAAAAAATGTCTGAGAGACAAGCATATCAACAAACAAATAAGAGTATGTTAGCATTTTAGCGCAATTTAAAATTTTTTTGAAAATAAACTAAAGGTTAAGGTTTACAAATGTATAAGCAAAGATAGCAAGAATTCCCGGTGTTATATAATAGGAATATCCATACTATATAACAACGGGTCAATATATTAATAAAATATCGAGTCAAGCCTGACTTAAGAAAAAAATTTATTTTTATCTTTTTGACCATTTCAATGAAGTGATTATAAAAATTCTAACTTCATTTAATTCTTGTCAACTAGATAACACACGGTAGATTTTAATCCTAAGAAAATCGGACAATAATGATGCAATATAATTAACATTAAATTGATTTAAATTTAAAATAAGAGTCGCGGCCTCTAAATGATGCGTGAATCTTGAGAAATGTTACAGCAATCCAGACAAAAGTATCCGTTAAAACGATTAAAATAATACATACTTCGTGGATCGAACCCGGTAACGAACTCGGGACATTCGATGT
Source organism: Acutogordius australiensis (assembly GCA_030555515.1). NCBI lineage: Eukaryota > Metazoa > Nematomorpha > Gordioida > Gordea > Gordiidae > Acutogordius > Acutogordius australiensis. Next base: position 19,770,552 of record CM060243.1, read on the forward strand.
AGGCTCGGACACCTGGGCTCGTTTGGTTCCAACACCCATAACCATCAAACGTAGGTGGACATAGGGCCCCTTTGTTTTCTATTCGTATATAAGACATATGATTAGATATAAAATGTATCCTAGGGTTATTTGCCTCCTAAACTGCTTAAAAAATCGTAAATATTAATATTTGCAAAAGATTAACCGATGTAATGGCGACAATATTAAAGCGACATTAAAAATAAGCAATGCTCGCAGTGCCAAAATGTCATAAAATATGGCCGAGCTAATAATATTTTGGTTGTGCACAAAGGTATTGGATATGCCGTATAAAAGAATAAAGTATCGTGTTTTACGACCAATTTTAACAATGAAGTGGTTTTTATCGGCCATACCAAAATTGGAATAACGCGGTGGTATGTCTTTATTGCAGTAGCAAAATGTGATTTTATTTGTCACATTCCAATAAAAAGAAAGATATATGTAATCCGTTTATAGGAGGTCACTTTTTACCAAATTCAAAGCAAGCTAGTTCAGTTCATATTTTAATATCTCAAAAAATTCATAATATAAATTAAAAGTTCGTGATAAGGTTAATTTAGATCGTACCTAGGCGAACAATCAGATATTAAGGAAACTAGCTGAAAATAGTGGCCAGTGATATTAAGTACAGTTTAGACAACAGTTTACATAAATATATAAGCTTTCCAAGCTCGAACATCTACATTTAGGTTATACAAAATGGTTCATGCCCAAGCTTCTTAAAAGTTTTTAATGGTTTATACTGTATTAAGCTTAAGACTACATTTAAGTTATTTTTTATGATTGTCTTTAATATTTTTACATTTTAAATACACCATTGGCTTTATAACATTCTCATATTTTCAATGTTTATAGTAGTCTCACAAAATTTGACGAGTAAAATGGCGTACTAATCTAAAAGGCAGTTATAGATTGATTAATTTATACGTCTGAGAGGTGCTTTAGTTTAGTTAGCAGAAATCTTGGAGTTTAGGTCCAAATTTGAATTTGTGGCTCAAATATAAGCTTACGCCCGCCTATATAGGCATTTCAAAGGTAAGGGATGCATCAAACAATTCTTCTCGATAATATGGCAAAAAGGGGTAGGTAAACTGCGCCCTGCCAAAAAAAACAATAATCTCTTTCACATAACCCGGTTATTCAAATTCCGGCCCAATTCAAATACTTGGCCATGTAAAATAAATCTATTGTCACGCAACAATAATGTATTAAGGCCGTGTGATGTGAGGTATAAGCAATTTAATTAAGCAAGGGAAAGGATATTATGAAACTGCCTTGTGGTTTTTTTAATATCCTCCTCGTGTGGGATCAAAATAGGAATTGGCCCAATTTGTCATCACACACCAGTGTCTGCCTCTAAGCTATGGGGAGAAAATTTTTTTTTCAATATTGTCATATATTCGCGTTGACGATTTAATATTTACACTTTTTACATAGTACTTTACCCATTAATTAAGTGAACGGAACCGCGCGCTTATTATTATGTTTAATTTACAAATATGGGTCAGAGAGAGCCAAATTTTTTTAGATATAGATTGACCAACTCTATAAATAAATGGCATTAATAAGATTAAAAAATTGAAACACTTTTCAATAATGATTACCGGAAACCGGAATATCTTGGCTCGGCCCACCACAGATATTCAGCCGATTGGCTAATTAAAAATAGTCCAGCCATATACCTGACTTAAAAATTTTGAGTTGATTCGGCGTGGCGGGTTTTTTTTTTAAAATAAGTGATAATGAAAAAAATATTTATTTTGTTTTGTATAATTATTAAAATACGATAAATTTTGATCATGTTAACACAAATTATAAGTAGTGACTTGAGAGGTTAGCCTAAAAAGTATATGTAGGAAAGATGGGCCACTTATGCTTTGAAATCCGAATCCTCAAAAATATGGATCGATCAAAATAGCATCACATGAATCAAACTTTACTATTAATAAAAAGTTAACCCCACCCTTGAGGTATGATAATATCAAACCTAACATTTTACAAAAACATTCCGGATATGTAAATGTCAAACAAATTTTTGGTTCTTAGGGGAAAAATTATAGGATAGATCGTTCCTTATCGCGGGAAATTTAGCTTAATTGGGCGCCTATGTTAAATGATGGTAGTGTTGATAGTTGTAGCATAAAAGATGCATAAAAAAGTTAGTCAATGAATGTTAGATTTTAAAAATTTTACTATAAAGTAAATGGATAGTTACAATTTCGACAGGTGCAAACTATAAAAATTTATTAACTTAGCTACCAGTATATTACATTAATGCAGGGTAGTCTAGAAGAACAAATATTCAAGCATAACTAAAGAACGTTGGGAAATAGAATATGGATTGAAAAATAACTGCCCCTGTAAAAAACGGGCTGATATAATAAAAATTATTTCAAATAAAAAAAAGGTGCGTTCATAATTCATTTTTTTTTAATTTTAAAAATTACATTTTTTTTTAAATTTTCATAAACTTTTTTTTTAGAAAAATTATTTTAATTGCTAATAATAAAGATTGGCGATTGTTTGTTGAAATGCGTTTAAGGTCAAAGAGTAAAACTTTTTTTGAAAAACTAAATGTGCCCTAAAATAACTATTTTAATTTCTAAATTTGTTTTTATTTCAAACCGGTAAATCGTGTCATTTAGATTAGTAGCAGAGTATAACACAATTGTGGATGTTGAAAATTTATTTATATTTAAAAATTTAATATTTTATCATTTCAGGTAGAAAATCGTTAATTCATTTTAAATTTAGTATAGAAATTTTTTTTCTAACTTTGGAAGAAATTCACAACTTTACTAACTTTGATAATGCCATTTTTGACCTTTTTCGGTAAATAGTCAAGTCCCTATCTAAATTAACTGAAAAAAAATAATGCTCAAGGCCATAGTTTAGATTAGTTTGCTGCAGTTTCTTAAACTTCGTATAAAACCCTAATAAATTTCTGTAACTGTGAGCAAGGAGCTAAGATAAATATTAAAAGGTGTACGTGTCATGTTAACCAAGCTTGACATTTTTTTACCTGATATCTAAACTCTAAAATTATAGCGGAGAGGAGCTTTTTACGAATATTCAGAATTTAGGGGTGGAAGGAGTTAAACAAAAAATAAACCAGTTGTCAATTCATCATCACCCTAAAATTAAGGCTATAGTCCATTTTTTTAAATAAGGACAATCAACGATATCATAAATATCCCACTACATGTACGATTCATTAATGATGATCAATATTTATGAGTAGTAAGCAAAATTCGACTTATCAGAGTTAATTAAAGTTTTCTATGTCTTAGATGATAACGGGGTTAGTGTGTTGACAGAAAGCAGAATGGGTAGTGTGTGATTAAGACTCGTAATAATAACGTGACGACTAGTAAAACGGCAGTCCTCATTAAGCCGGCCCTGATTACGAACAAGAAGGGCGCGATGTATTTATTGAGTATGTCTGGATTATTTCTATTCTAGGGGGTATCGTCATTTTCAAGATATCGCAGAAAAAAAGTCCCTAAGTATTAAGTATCTCCTTGGGATATTTAACATTAACCGGCTAGAAGAGTGTTTAAAAGTTACCTATTTTTTAGATTAGGAAGCTGGTGAAACTCAACATTAATTGAAAATAAAAATCTGGACTCTTTAAATTTAGGTAAACAGACACCGCCTTAGTTCTGAGTCTGACCATTAACGATGCCAACAGGCGATCCGCCGCACTAATTATTTATTGACCCAGCGGGCAGCCTTCGGGAAACCAAAGTTGGTTCCGGGGGAAGTATGGTTGCAAAGCTGAAACTTAAAGGAATTGACGGAAGGGCACCACCAGGAGTGCTGCGGCTTAATTTGACTCAGGACTGGTCAGTGTAATTGCAATTGTTAAGATCACTGTCGTTTTATAGATATTATATCAGATAAATCTTGGACTGTATTTTTGGTTAATCGCGCGACTAATGATTAAAAACACATTACATTTAATGACCTGTGCCATAAGCTGTAATCACAAGCATTTGAGTCTGATTTAGAAAAAATGGATCATAAATTAGAAGCGGGGTTCACATTGAACATATAACAAGCTTAAACTAACTTATAACCATTTACCTATTATTGTCATAAACTCGAAAATATTTACATTCGAGTCAACTGACCCCTTTTAAAATGTTTCCTTGAAAATGACTGTGCAAAGTGCATTCGTTCACAATCTCCTAGTACCCTGTTTAGAGTCTAGATTTTGTAATCTCCCAGCTAATTATTTAACTGTTAAACCAATTGGCTAACATTAGATGAGAAAAAACGCAACAATTCTTTTAAGATCACGATTATCCAAAAATTTTAACCTGACCATAATTATAAAATTTAAGGTCCCAAATATCAGGAATATCATATACTTTATTTTTTTTTAATAACCGACAATTCATTATGCATTTAATCAATTGTTATTATTATTTTTACAACAACGTAATAATTAGACATTACATGTAAAAAATGGTATTTTAACCAATATTTTACAAAAATAATAGGATTAATGTATATGGGCGCTTTAAAAATCAATATTTAACAGGCGGTTTTTTGACCCTCAATTAAAAAAAATAATATAGGGATGATACATTTTTTTGTTACAAAGGAATTAATTCCGATTTTAACAATTGTCACTGTGTGTTGAATTTGAAAGAAACCCCATAAAAACGCGTGTCGGCGTCTCAAACAGAAATAAAAATATCTGACATTCTTAAAATTTATCCCAATAAAAAATCTAATTTTTAGAATTAGATAGGTGCAAATTAATAGGGAGTAATGGAAAGTTAGGCTCAACATTATAATGTTTAAGCGGCATATGGTCATAAATATGAGGAAACAAATTGACAAAAAATACCCGATCAAAATATATAAACTGATTACAAAGTTTATAGTTTCTCAAGGGTCTCAAGTATTTAAACAGGCGGCTGGTCATATTTTTTATATAGACCACGCTCGAAATGAAGGTTATTTCGCGAAAAAAAAGATAAAATTTGGTTTTCCTTTTTTATTCAAATGAAAGGAGAAAATTTGTTTAAAGTCAATTAATATATTCCTCAGAACGCCGTTATAAAACGACAAAGAATATATATTAAATTTCATTTAATTTAATTATTATTTTTTCAATTTTGACAAATAAAAAATTGAAAAAATTTGTTATTTTAAAATATGATATTGATCGTGCTCTAATAAAAACAAGGTCAGTCCAGACCTAAGACTGGTATCCCAGTAAGCGGAACTAAAACCCCTAAATCAAGCAGCAAACTGATTAATTAAATTAGCTGATAACCGGAATGAGCCTAAACACGGTAGCAGCTAAAGAGCCGGGCTAATTTAGGGCGAACAGAATTGTGCATTACATTTTTAAAGTATGATATGTAGGCGGATTAAAAATTTTATTTAAGGGGGAAGGGTGGGCCCCGGTTATAGAACATCATTAAACATAAAAGCATCCGAGTCCCGCAGAATCGGCGACCCTGGTCAAGGAGATATTTTAAAAAATTGGGCAGGAATAGGCTCAAAATAGTTTTCTTTAACTAAAGTGACAAATATTAAATTAAAAGTAGGCGGCGTAGTATATGCAATTAGATTCCAAATATTGTTATACCAATTTATAAATTTCCAATTAAGGACAGTGACAGGCATAATTAGCTCCCATACTTTAAAAAACCGCATCCGCACAGCCGTCCCATCCATGGGAGAAATTCAAGCAAAACTTGGAGATGCCGACACTTCAGGCTTTTAAAACTAAATTACTGTAGAAAAATGTGCGTTCCAGGAGTTTATAGTATGTGCCAAAATTTCCCGTCAGAAAATCCTTACCGGTTTAATTATCAATCTCTATTAGCAGCCATCTAACACATATTTTAATCCATAGGGGCACAATTATATATTATATTTTTTTTTTTTGGGAAGATGCGCGCCGGAATGAGATCATGTTTCGATAATTATATGGTAGTTATTCGAACCTTTAATTCTTAAATAAAGGAGGTCAAATAAGAATCAGTTGATATCTCCAATTATATGTTGAAAAACTCAAGTTTAGTATTACTATGTCCACTCAATATATTTTATTCAGTCCGCTGGCTCGACATAACATAAAACACATAAACAAAGGTAAATTCCCTCCATAACATCTTTTGAGTTTTGATCAGATTAGTGTGATCAATGCATTTCAGTACGAAATAAAAAATAAAATATAAGAGAGCCCTCTAAAGTTTTATAAAAACATGTATATTTCAATATAGCGGAGGAGAATTGTAAAGGCCAAGTGCGTCGCTTTATGGCATTTGGGATGAAGTTGGTATCTTTAAAATTGTTATGCGCGCAAATTTATAAAAAAAGAAGGATAGACGCGGCAAAACATACATTTATAAATTATTATTTTTAGTTCAAAGAACCAATTTTAAGCCAACATATTTAAGAAAAAAGGGGAGACTCCGTAGATTATCTAAATCATCATCATCAAAAAAAAAAACTAATCCCTTGATCGGCTTCGGTTTTGAAATCAATTAGGTTTATTTTTGTGTATGTGTGTCACATGAAGTTTACAAACAAACTTGGCAAAAAGAAATCTCAATCGTCGCAACAAAGAACACGGAGGACGGTAAAAGATTCATATTTTATTTATTGTAAAAAGCCAAATGCAAAAAGAGTAGAAAAAGAGATCACTAGGCATTCATTTCACTGTAAGTTTAAAAGGAGAATTTGAAAAAAGGCAAATCATCCATAAATTTTTTGACCCGACCAGAATGCGGACCCAAAATTATAAGCCAATGGCCTTTTCTTAATTTATATATAAGCTATATATCTCGATATATTTGTACGCTGAGTTTGACTTTGAAAACAACATATTTAAAATCCAAGAAATAGGAATATTATTTAGATTTTAGACCTAAAAACACATCATAATATATTCCTATTTTAGGCTTTATCCAAACCCGACATACAAATCAGCACGTATAGACAGAGCATAAAAATTTGAGCAAATAAGAGATCTTCTCAGTATGAAACAACATGTGCATGAATTTACATAATGTAGGAGTTTATTGTATTTCGGAATGCGAAAAAATGTTGTAATAATATTATTCATAAATTCAATGGACCCGAAGGCTATTTTCGCCTATTTATGAATGAGTATAACCTGTAAATCTGCGAGAGGAGCACAACAAATGAAAAATGATGAGATACAAGACCATCATCTGAAACCTATAATTCTATAAAATTGAAGGAGAGAATGCGGTTAATCGAATAAATCATAATTACTCATTTTTGAAGAAAAAAAATGTTAAAAAACGTTTATTTTTTTTGGAAATTTGATCATTTTTGATGTCGATATCTGTTAAAATCAGAATGTCACGCAACTAGGCCATGAAAAATTTGGGAAATAATGACAGATAAATTGACCTGGCACCTCTTTTATGCTTGTCGTTTTTAACAGTTAAAAAGTAAAGGTTTTATACTGTGGCTTATTATGAAAAAAAAAATCTTCCCAGTTGAAACATAATACGCTAACCTATTTGTCAAATTTGTAAGGAATAAATTTTTTAAAAACAAATTAATATTAATATTTTATTGATTTATCATTTATAGGTCTTTAATTGACATTGAAATAGTTATTCTTTTTTCACATGTGATTTGTAAAAAGGTCACAATGAATTACCTAATATTGAGTTGAAGTTAATAGAGACATCGTTCAATCAGTTAAAGGAAGGAAAATTTTAGTGGCCCCAAACATAGCTTGAAATGCCAGCTGGCCATGCCAAAAAAGCAAAAATATAAGAAAATCGGAATCAATTGGCCCATCATTCCTTCTTTGCGAAATGTTTAATATCACTGATAAGAGCTGGACCCCCAAAACACGCCCAGCCCAGCTCCGGCTCATTTAAAATACAGGCCGGGACTAAATTAGAAAAAAGGTATGTCGGGCCGAGCTGGGATTATTTTTTCATCTCACTGCCTCATTGCTTTTATCCATTGTTACTAAGGACTAAAATGTATAAATTTATTATCACATTACAAAGTGTATTACTTTAACACACTATATACGACGTTGTATAATTTTATCGCAAAAAATACATATCATATAATAAAAGATTTTGAGCCGTTATTTGCAATCCTGAGCCTGGCCGAAAATGCAAAATCAAATTCCGGGCACAAAGTTAAAAAATTTGTCGAGTGGGCCGAGACACGGTTGATATAACAATGGCATAAATATGATCCCCCCCACCCCCCCTTAAATTCATTAAAAAGTGACAAATGTATGCCTGGCATTTTCAATAAAAACAACTAAAGCTTTGCAAAAAATTTTAACATTTGATCCTCATTTTACATGTGGTTACGTACAAAAGACTCTTCCACCTTAATTGAAAAAAATAGGACAATCTTGGCCCGAGTGAGGCTCAAGTTTATATGTAATATATTACTTTGGCCCGAATTTTGGAATGGGAGAATTAAATTTTCGACACAATGGATAAATTTGGCTTTTTGAGATTTGGGATATCTGATTCCGGCAAACGAATTCAGCCATGGAGAATATTTGACGGGATCTAGTTCGAGCTCACCTTGGGCATTTTTAGTTTGAAAATTTGATATTGCTTCCATAATTGATGTATTTAAAAAATTCAGCCGATTTAATTATCTTCAAATCTGTTCACAACTCTTAACAACAAAAAAAATGTTAATATAAATTTTTTCCAAAATTTCAATACGCAGAGGAAATGAAGTCAGCCAGAAAACGCGGTATATTCATAAAATGTGTGAGAATTTTTAGCTGTCCACACCTGACGTTCAAATTCTTGGAACAGCGAATGGATAAAAAAGGCCTTTGGGGGTTGGCTTTGGCCGTAAAATTGATATATTTTTCGCACTAAAATTTGGAAGTGTTGTTTAAATTATTGCAACGTGGTGAAAATTTATTTAAATTTTTTTTTCCCGAAACGGGAATCAGTGTGGAGACCAAAACATTTGTACAAATAGGAGAAGAATAACAAACATCCGGAGTATATATATATCAGTTTAAAGTTCTGTGACTAGACACATCTTACAAATATGAAAAATTAATTATTTGACCTATATGCTCCAATAAATATTTTGAAAAAATTTACAAATTTTTTTTATTGTGTGTGTGTGAGGTGACGGTAATACGAGAAATATACAAAACAAAATATTCCTCCATCTAGATTAAATTTCCCTCCCATTGCGATTTATTATCTTAAGAATTAATTGGGATCATCTTGCCCACGGGAATATGTGGAAAAAATAAAAACGCGCGAATATAGGAACAATTAATATTAAAAACTTATTTTTCCTTTGAAAATTCAAAAAAAAAAAAATGTTTGCTTAACAGAAATTTGTTTATATTTGTGAGTTCTTAAAGGGAGAAGGTTGCTTTGATACGATGAAAAATGATGGTAGTTTTTTATATAGTAAATGAATAATAAAACATATAGTAGTATAAATATTCAAATATTATTATTATTATTAGATGTTGAATTACAAACAGATCTCATATTTTTATTTATTAAACGATTTCATAAGCTTTGCAGAATGCAAATAATAATTTTTAAAAATCTAGTAAAAATTAAATAATTTAACATGCTTGTTGTAAACAAATTATATTATGTGGGGGCAAATCTAACAAACAACTCGAATATATTTTTCTGCCTCTAAAAAGGCAGGCGTTCCGATTAGAGTCCAAACCTGGCCGTGATATTCCAACTCGGCGGCTCACCCGACCTATGTCCGCCCCGAAACTTGGTTTTGTATTTAGGGCCTGGCCCGATTTTATACAAATACGGATTGGAAGTTTTTTATTGCAAAATTAAAATTTTTTCTGTAAAATTAGATAGCAAGTAGTGAAGAAGTAATACTTTTATTAGGGCGCGTTCAAACTTCTTTCATTTTTTTGAAAAATTTATAAATTCCGATACTTTATTTTTTTTTTTACAAAATTTTTTAAAAACTTTTTTTTAGGAAAAATGAGATCTAAAATAATATAGATTGACAAATTATTGTTGTTAAACTGCGTTAAATGTAAAAAAGTAAATATTTTAAAATTTTTTGAATGAACCCCTTATGTAGTATTAAATTTACCATTTTTATTAATTCAAAAGATCCATCTAATTGATAACTACCTCTGTTTGTCTCACATTCGCCTAGGGTCAACTATGATCCATGATGATTTTTCTTTCAACCTCTTTTCTTTAACCCGCGCCATTATGGGGTCCATATACCAGCACAACTTAATTTTATAATATTTTGAAATATGATATATATTGACCAAATTTTTGTGAATTTTTTTTCTATTAAATTTAGATTTGTTCTAACCCGTATAATAAATTTGTTTAAAAATTAGAAGCTTTATTGAGGTCCGTTTGGACCCCACATTGTGAATTACAATATTTAAAAACCATGATTAAGCCTTAATGAAAATATGAATTGGAAAAATTTTAACCTAATTTTTTAAATGTTCTTCCATATGGGTATTTAATACGCATATAAAAGGTTTTAGGCACGATTCTAGACCCCTTTTGCCCCGCCCCCCCCCCCAAGTTTTTAATTGCCCCCCTCCCTCCAAATTATATTTGCCACCCCCCCCCCCCCCCCAAACAAAACACGTATAAATTTTATATTTGCCCTTCCAGTTCCACCCCCATAAAATTTAATTTGCTCCTCCAAAAATATCTAAAAATTATTATTTTTATTTACTTTTTTAAAGTATATCCATTCATATCAACACTTCTCATCCGCTAAAGTGATCTAACTAACACAAAAATGATTTCTGTTGTTATTAGATATATAGAAAAATATGATGTTACAGAAAGCTGTATATTTGTGAAAGCAATTCATAAATCTGATGCCAATGAAATTTAGCCTCTTCTTGACTCACTTGTCAACAATCTTGTTAGAATATAATCTAGAACCAAAGAACCTGATCGCACAATGCTACGATGGGGCGAACGTAATGTGTGGGGAAAAAGGTGGTGTTCAAGTATTTTTGAGCAAAATGGCTGGACACCATGTCACGTATATTCACTGCTTTCCCCACCGATTGCATTTTGTTGTAAAAGATTGTCTTGAAATTTTAAGTGAAATAAAAGATTTTTTTGATATTTTTTCTTCCCTTCATTAATTTTTTTAACATGATGCAATCAAGGAAGTAAGTGAATGCGCCATATCCCGGCTGTTGCCCCATCGGTGGTGTAGTCACTACGTTGCCATTGTTTTTTTAATTACATAAAAATTAAATACTCTTTTAAAAATTAAAATAAAAAAAGATTTATATCTTCAGGTCACAGGGCCGAAGCGTCGGGGTTTTTTAACCATATTTATAATCATCAATTTATTTTTTTGTATATATCATTTGAAAAATTATTTTTTTTATCGAAAATAATTAATGATTAATTACAATGCACGATTTATGTTTCTAAAACTTTTTGATTTAATACACCATTGTTTGTTAGAAATTAAACAATTAAGAAAAACCAATACATTTACAGATTTATTTAAAAACTGTTTTGATATATATAATAATTTATTAAATGACAATAATTTATTTATAAATAAAAGAAAAATTAACCTAAAGATTTTTCTGGTTATTATTTATTTTCTACTCATAAGTTTGAGAATAATTTAAATATTAATGATAAATTAAAAAGTATTTATTTTAATATTATTTATTTATTGATTCTTTTAATAATAGATTTGTTACCGATAATATTTATTTAGAATCTTTAAATTCCCCTTATATATTTGATTATCCTTTTATATATATATATGGTCAATTCCACCTCAATCCAGCAAGTCCGGGAGGGGTATCCCTTTTGATTTGGCTGAAATTTTGCATGGAGGTAGTATCTAAGAGTATCTCATAATCTGGAAAGTTTTTTTGACCGGAAGTGATTTTTGACGAAGATAGGGGCAAAAGAAATAAAAATTGCAAAGTGAATTTTCACATTTAATGCAACTTTGGGAGGTTATAAGTCAAAAAGTATTATAGCTAGAGACTTAATTTTTTTTTTATTTTGAAGAGGACAATAAGGGCTATCTTGCATGTGTTTATAATTTTAAAATTATTTTTTTGAAATTTTACAATTTTGTAAAGAACATTTAATTTGATATAACTAAAAAAACGTATTTTTGAATTTCTTAAAAAATTGCTGAAATACAGTCCTTAGTATTCATTATTAATATGTGAACTCAAAAGTATGGGACCGACTAGACTTTTTAAAAAATTCAAAAAAAAAATTTTTTTTTTTTGAATTTTAGACAAAAATTTGCTCCCTGTACTATATTAAAATATTTAAAAGTGCCAAATTTGTTTATATAAAAGAAGTTAGACATAGGGGCAAATATGTTAGGCTATAACAGTTTTATTAATTTGATTCAAACTATTGTCAATTTTGGAAAGAAAAGGGGAACTTTAGAACAAAAAAATTGGTAATTTTCAGTATTTTACTCCTATCTTCTAAGCCGACTTTCTGGGTCACTACCAAACCAATTTGAAAATTTAAAACTGCATTTTATACATAAAACATCACTATATAACATATATTTCCCCCAACATTTTTTAACGTACCTATAGCTTTTTATGAAATAAAAACCAAAGTTTGCCAGGTTTTTTGAAATTTTAAGGTGTAAAAAATAAAAACTTAAAATTTTTATGCTAATATATGTTAACTTTTACTAGTCATTTTTAGTTCGATGAACAATATTAGAATATGTACATAATTCTCAATATTTATCCTCGGCAAAATTCAAAAAATTTGTTAAATTTATTGGATAAAAAAAAATTTAAGAGGATTTTAGAAAAAATAATAAGGTTAAAAAATTCGTAAAAATTTATTTTTTTCTATTATTTAATAGTTTTTAAATAAAACAGCCTCAACAACGTTAAATCTGACAAAAATAAGTAAAATAGAATATATTTGGCCTATTTAGAGTATTATGATTTAACAGATTTTCTTTTTTTATGATTATCAACAAACTTAAAATAAACGTAAAAAGTCAATTATTTTATGAAACAAAGTGATATGGTTTTTTGATATTATAATTACATAAAAGAAGTCAATTTTAGAGTTTAACAACCTTAAATGATTATAACGGGCAGAATTAGCTTCTATGATGAATGTTAAGACTAAATATTAGACCCAATTTAATATAAACAAAATATAAACATTCAGTCTTTTTTACTAATTTTTACAAATGCCAAATATGTTTTTGAAAGGCTATTTAGAGCAAGGAACACCATATATATCTAACTGACCTTAATAAAGTTTAAAAACCAACAATTTAAGTTCCAATTACATTTTAGTTTTATAATATAGACGCACTAAACCTATTAAAGAAAGAGGAAATTTTACTGTTACTTGATTCTATGGGCATATAGATTTGGGCATTGACCTAAAGTTTTTTATAACTAAATGCGTTCCTTACGAGTTTTAACACAAAAGTGTGTTTTAATAAATACATTTAATTACAAATTTAATAAAAATAATGAAATGATTTAATAATCTTATTTTTTTATAATTTACCTATCTAGTTCTTTTAAGATTTTCTATACATAACATATATATTATTTTTTTAACACTTTAACAGGCAAAATATGACTGATTATATAGGTTCTAGATATTTTTAGATAATTTTGCCAAAATAATAAAAAAATAAGCTTGCACAGACGAATACAATCTGCGTTAGTTTTTTGACACCTGAAAATTTGCTGTTTTTTGGCAAATTTAGGTATTTTTATTGTAGAAGCGTCAAAATCGAGTGAAAAAAGGTGGGGCTATTATATGTTATTAAGCAATATTTTATCTATAAAATAAATGTTAAATATTAAAAAAAGGTTGGCTGGTTAACCAGAAAGTCGATTTTGAAAACAGGCAAAATTTTCACTTTTTTCGGTTTTAAGGTTCACTTTTTCATTGTAAATTTAATAATGGTAGTAATTAATTAAATCAAACTATTATGGTCTAACATAATTGCCCATATGTCCTGCTTTTTGAATACTGTCAAATTTGGCACATTGGCATATTCTAATATAGTGCAAAGGGCATAAATGTGTCCCAAAATTAGTGCAAAAAATTGATTTTTTTTAAATTTTGTAAAAAGTCATGCCGGTCCCAAACTTTTTAAATCATATATTTATTAACATTATTAAGGGCCATATTATATAAATTTTTCAGAAAATTCAAAGATACGTTTTTTGAGCTATTTGTGTCTAAACTTGACTTTAATTTTTTGGTAACTTAAAAAAAAATTTTTTTAAATATTTTTTTGCATCTAAGGTAGCCCTTATTACGATCTTCAAAATAAAAAAAATTATGACTCTAGCTACAATACTTTTGATGATACATGCGCGCAAAGTTGCCTCAAATTTTTTTTTTGCAAAAAAATGAAAAATATTTTTGCTCATATCTCGGTCAAAAATCACTTCCGGTCAAAAAAAATTTAGGTTTTTATCAGCACCCTAGGACCCTACCATTGTACCAAATTTCAGCCAAAACTGAGACTTCAAGGGAAAAAGTTTGTCGATTTGAGGTGGAATTGACCATATATATATATATATATATATATATATATATATATATAAATAAATTAGAGCATCTTATAAAAATAAGTAATAGATAAAACTTCATTATCTAAAGAAATTAACGTAGCAAAAAATTTTTTAATAAAAACACTTAATAATTACAAAGTGTGTTACTAATGATTTTGTTAAATTATTACAAAAATGCGTTTCTTAATTTATTTAACATTTTTTCTATAAGTTTGTTATTTGGCTCTTCAACGTCGAGTTATGAGGCCACATTTTTAATAATAAAAAGTTTGAACATGGATTCAAATGGTGTACATGTATATTTTCTGCCATGATCGAACGTCACGGCTAATTCTGTCGCCAAAGGCGGCAAAAAAATTTTGCTCTCCCCACGAGTTTTTTTTGCCCCCCCCCCCCCCCCTAAATTGGAAAAGCTAGAATCGGGCCTGAAAGGTTTGGATAATACTTTTATATATTAATTTTTTTTTCTATAGGATATCTAATTTTTAGGGCAAGTTATAGCCAAATATATTTTTTTTCATAATATTTTTTTCATGAATTTTCATAATGTTCTACTAGAAAACAATATTAAATCAATAATAACAATATTTTTAGTTAAAGATTTATGTTAAAGATAAAAATAAAAATCCTCTTTTTTCATATAATTTTCTAAGTGTTAACTAAAATTTACAGTATGTATAATATATTAGTTTATAATTAAATCGCACGTTTACAATGAAAAATTGAAGTCCAGTGCTTCAAAATTTTTAAAGTATAAAAGTGTAAAATTGGGGTCCGTAGGGGCCCCAGATTAGTATTTGTGTAATTTCTCACCTAGCACAGGTTGTTAATCTAAACTCAAATAACTATACATACTTTTTACTTGACTTTTCCTTTTTATTTATTTAAATTCAAACATCGGTTTGGACTTGTAAATATATCTGACGCCCCTAGCTTCAAAATTTGGTCATACAAATTATTGTGTATTTAGGTTAGCCTCAGCCCGAAATATTTTCAACTTAGGACCACCTACCTTGGTCGTCAACCCAGGCGATTTAAAACTTTTATTTTTTTAAGGCCCGGTCTTGCCCAAAACTGTAATTAAAACATTTTTATATTGCAGGCCATAAATATTTAGTAATACCAATCATATATAAAGAAATAGTAATACCCTAACGCCAGTTTTTGTTTTTTGAACCGAACCTTGGTAAATAGATAAGGGCAAGTTCAGTAGATTAATTTTTTAATTAAAATCTGTATTTTTTAATATAAAAAAGTTATTAGAATTTACAAAATAAAAAAAAGTATCATGTTTGAATGCGCCTTATAGCATTTTTTTGTATATAATTTATAGCAACAAGTTATCGACTTATATTTGTCGATGTACGACACGAACCTATACCCTTTGTCATTCTCTTAAAGGTAGATATTCTAGCATTTTCAACGTAGTCTTTTAGAATTTTCTCTCTAAACAAGTTTTTCGAATACGTTACAAATGAGAAAAATAATATCAAAAAATCTTTCATTATTTTGTCGTCCGGTTATCAAAAAGAATGACCCGGTTGTCAAACCGGCCTTCTTCTTTTCTCCTTTGATCTTACAAACTTGAGCCAATATTTATAAATCCAAAGAAAATCCTATAAAACGGTGTGCCATTTTTAAATTAGGAACCGTGCCAATTTGCATTATGTTTGGCAGATGAAATAAAATGCTTCAATGAGTTTAACAAATGACCTTTCGTCCAAACTTAAACTTAACACATTAAAAAATCCATTATCCTTAATATTAATATTGACTTCTAGAACATAAATGTTAGCATTTTATTACACAGGTTAACAAATATCAATGTTATAAACGTGAATTTTATGAAATCATAAAAGAATGCATCCCCATAATGGCCTAATCTCATATATATTTTTTGTTTTTTTTAGTTTCTTCCATCATTGGCTCCTTAGATCCGTCTATAACGAAAAATGGCCTTTTGGCCAAATTGGATCTAAATATACCCTAAAATGAAAAAATTTAAAAATCTTTTTTGCATATAAATATCCCATGTAACTTATATTTATATTCACAAATTATGAGAAACAAATTTTATTAATACAAGCCCTTAGATCGGCATTTTCATAATACAAAATATTTCGCGTCCAAACTTAAATACGACACGATATATTATCGGTTTTTTATAAAAATATTATTTAAAGTTTGAATTTAACAGTTAAACTATTGTGAATATGCAAAAATAAAATTTCAATTTATTTTTGTTATTGAATCTTTTTTGTTATTTTTGACCTTTTTTTCTAAAATTTTCCATGTTTATACCTGACAAACTGAGTTTGATTAGGAAAAACGGTAAACGGATTTGATATTCCCTATGATGGCAGATTTGATCTCTATAGTTAACTCATAACTCTCAAAAAAATTAGCTTCATGATTTTGTATTCTTTGTAACTAATTCTAATACAGAAGGAATGCTCTATTTTATTAGAATCATTCATATTTTTTTTCGGTATTTCATCTCGTAGAGAAATACAAAAGTTCAATAATTATATTGGTGCTTCACACATAAAAAAATAATATACCAGCTAGAGATTAAAGTCGGCCTAAAAGCCTACCAACGGGCCTGGCCGAAATTTAAAACGGGCCAAATTGGCTTGCCCTTATCGAAAAAAGAATTTTGGGCCGGGCGGGGCCGTCTTAAATTTTGCCTTATTTTTTATTAAATTATTAAAAAGGACTAAATTGATAAATTTATTAACAAACAATGAAGGGCATACAATGCATTTTATTGATAACTTTAAAGCAAAAATATTTTAGCTTGTAATATTAAATTTTCGGGCCGTGTTTATATTCGGGCTGGGCTTAATATGATAAACCAAATTCCAGGCCCGACTCAGCCTAAGCTAAAAAATTTGTCTGGCGCGCCGAATTTTCATGGCCGAATTCGAACTCTTTTCCCAGCATTGGCATATATTTATAAACTTATCTGTAATTAATATTTAATCTTTGAAACGATATTCTTAAACTTTATAAAACAAATTTATTAGATTGAGGATATACCTGCCCGGTCCCGAATCAAAATATTGATGAGCACCTTCAATTTAATTTTTTATTAATGAAACGGACCCCTCCTACGTCAATATAATAAATTGTTGCATCTGCCCTGAGCTGTGATTCACAAGGGAAGGTGAATACGGCCTGGGTCTTCCTTACATTTTTTTTCTGCTATCTTTTCATATCAAGGTGCTATTTTGTGTACCCATCTCTCGTCAGCCACCCTCCTCCTTCGCTTAAAATCTTTTTCTTTTAGTTTTATTACGAGGAGATGGTAAAAAATAGGCCATAGGCAATCAAGTATTCTAACCTTATCTTCGCCATCCGACTTAGGGTACGTTAATGAGACTTAGCTTTTATGAAGATTGATCGATTTTTGGTATTTTAAATGACCAAAAAAGTAGTAGTAAAGTCTATAAACTAAAAACACATTAAAAATTTAAGCATTTTTGACTGCTTACTTTTAAATACCCCACTTCTTGGACCAAGATCAAATAAGTTGCAAAAAAATTATATATCAAATGTCAGGTGATAAATTCTAAATATTCTAAAAGGAAACTTTTACAAAAAACGCGAATTACATTGTAAAATTCATTTATACAAATTGAACCCGACTGTAGCCATTTACAGCAAACCTTTCTCTTTTCACATTTTGACAAATTTTTCAAATATATAAATTAAGATTGAGGTATCATTTAGATTTTCAAAACCACCGTACTTTCTTGTAAAACTTTGTAAGCCTGCTATCGATTTAAACAATGTTACTCCTTATTAAAATGAATAGCAATAATATACAAAATTAAAAAATAAAATTTAAAATATTTTCGTGTATTTCAAACATAAAATAATATTTTTATTTCAACCCGATCAAAATTCGTGCCATTTAAATGTCGCGTTGCGAAAATTTGTTGTACTTGTTGGCAGAACAGGATTAATAGGGAGGGGGCAGGCTAGTTTATTCATAAGGGCAATATATGTTAAGGGGTGCCTGGAAAGTTTTAATAAATAAATTTGTACAAAATATTTAAAAAAATGTTTGTTTTAGGTGCGTGCAAGCAGTTTGCTTAAAGGCACCAATAAGCACAGTCTTTCAGGTCAACAAATATTTTTGTCAGAAACGAGATTATTATGAGATCATAAAAGAATGCATCCCCATGATGGCCTAATCTCATATATGTTTTTCGTTTTTCTTAGTTTCTTCCGTCTTTGGCTCCTAAGGTCCGTCTATAACGTAAAATGGCCTTTTTTGACCAAATTGACAGATCTAAATAACCCATTGGCGTAGGAGAGGGGGGGGGGGTTTTGGGGATGAAACCCCCTCCAAGCATGCCATATCCCCACCCAAATTAAAATTTTTTAGTGCATATCCCCCCCCTCCCCCCCTCCCCCCCCCCCCCCCAAACTAAAATACCAATTAAATATAAAATTAAATTACATTTAAAATATTTTTAAATATTTAATTTTAAAATCTCCCTTTCCCTCAAATTAAAATACTAGTTAAATATTTTTATTATATATATTCATTACATAATTGTATCATGAATATAAAATTTTTTTGCATATAATATATCAATAATATAATTTTCTTAATACATATATGTTTGTTTATATAAACATTATTTATAAAAGTCCTTAATGATTACTCAAATTTAAAATAGCAAAATTAAGTAACAATCATAAGAATCAGTAGATTTCAAACTAAAACACTATGGCACGATATTTTTTGCATATTAAAATCCCTTGTAACTTATGTTTTTAATCACAAATAATGGAAAATAAATTATATTAATATATCAAGCTCTTACATCGGATTTAGATAATACAATATATTTCGCGTCCAAACTTAAATACGACACGATATATTATAGGTTTTTAATGAAAATATTATTTGAAGATTAAATTTAACAGTTTAACTATTGTGAATTGGTAAAAATAAAATTCCAATTTACCTTTGTTTTTGAATCTTTTTTTAGTTTTTAACCTTTTTTTCTAAAATATTTAATGTTTATAACTGACTAACTAAGTTTGATTAGGAAAAACGGTAAACTGATTTGATATTCCCTAAGATGGCAGGTTTGATCTCTGTAGTTAACTCATAACTCTCAAAAAAATGTTGACCTGTGTTATAATCAATTTCGATACCAAAATATCTCCCCCCGCTTGGAATCATATCTGTCGAGGGATCAGATTACCATAGTATGAAATGGTCAACAACAGTCAGTCAGAAATTTTTTTCCGAGAAAATAGAACATTAAATGATCATATTGATATTTTAGTGGAAAAAAGGCATAATTCCTAGGATTGGGCCAAAACTTAAGCAGTAATAGGGGGGTTTTTGCGCAGGTGTTAACCGCCTACCTAGTGACAATTCAAAAGTCGTTGATTCACTTGTGAGGGGCTGACTGGTGACCAATGACAGTTTTTCCATAACGGCTGAAAATGGATCTTTGCATGTGAAATGTACTCATTAGATTTTAGATCAGGAGACGAGTGCAGAGGCACGTTGTGCCTAGGGCATAAGCACCATGCGGTGATCATAATTCTTATTTAATAGCTCGAACATTACGTTTACTAAAAAATTAAGATTTGATTGCCAAAGGACAACATAATTTTTCAAATTTAAGAAAATATATTTGAATTTCTCAATACACAGGTCAACAAATATCAATGTCAGAGACGAGATTGTTATGAGAACACAAAAGAATGCAACCCCATGATAGCCCAATCTCATATATACTTTTCGTTTTTCTTAGTTTCTTCCTTCTTTGGCTCCTTAGATCCGTCTATAACAAAAATGGCCTTTTTTGACCAAATTGACAGATCTAAATAAAGAAGAAAATATATAAAAATCTACATTGCATATATAAATTCCTTGTCACTTATATTTTTAATCACAAATAATGGAAACTAAATTTTATTAATATATCAAGCTTTTACATCGGCATTTAGTTAATACAAAATATTTCGCGTCCAAACTTAAATACGACACGATATGATATCGGTTTTTAATGAAATTATTATTTGAGGTTTGAATTTAACAGTTTACCTTGTGTGCATATGCAAAAATAAAAGTTCAATTTATTTTTGTTTTTAAATCCTTTTTGTTTTTTGACCTTTTTTTGTAAAATTTACAATGTTTATTCCTGGCTGACTAAGTTTGATAAGGAAAAACGGTAAACGGATTTAATATTCTCTAAGATGGCAGGTTTGATCTCTGTAGTTAACTCATAACTCTCAAAAAAATGTTGACATGTGATATATAAGTTAAAAAATATTATTTGAAAATTTTTTTTATATACAAAACGTTTTTGCTTTATTGTAAAATGATTCGTCAAAAATTCTTTTCACAAAATAAACGTTATAATGATTTTTTAAACGATTCATTTTACACTACTATTCTCAACGGGCCGAAGTTTAAAGGCCTGGCCCGCCTGAAAATTTTTGCACATTTGGCCCGGCCCGAAATTAATATTTTTATTATTAGCTCGGCCCGGCCCAATGTTTTTTTATTAGAGGTCTGGCCCGGCCCCGCCCGGCCCGAATTAAATATCTGCCCGTAATATTTTGTGAATATTACTAACAATTAAACATCAGATATAGCATTATTGGAATTATTAATATCAAGAGCATCATTTGATTTAAAGTAATCATTCACCTGAGAACACTATTTTACACCGAATAGAATTGCCTACTAGAAGGTTTTACGCCGTGTCTTGTAAATGGTTTTTCCCCCGTAAAATTCTAATAAAAAGTATTTTCTCCTAACAAAATTTGTTTTTAACGTGTTCTATCAATGGCGCCAGTCAATAATGCAATATCCCTTCATACAATCATTATTCATGTGTTTTTATACTCATTAAAAAAATTAGAAAAAGCCATAGAAAAAAATTAAAGGCATTTTGAAATTTGAACGAAATGTTTTGTTCAAAATTTTTTATCTTTTGGTACCAACTACTCAAAACTCTACCATCATTTCTAAACTTGATTAATACCAGGGATTAGCACGTTAAGCAAAATAAACTAATTACGCTTAGTTAAAGTAAAAGAGCTTCTAATTAATACTAAAATTTAAAAAGTTTAACTAGGCTATAGTTAATAATTGAAATTTCTACACTGTTAATTAATTTTATAGAATACGGGATAGTTTAAATTTAAGGCTTTTATTATTTAATTAAATTAGTTAACCATGCTTTTAAATATATTTTGTAGGGCATAAAGCAATTTAGGGTAATTAGGGCATAAAACAGCCACGCTTAAAAATTAAAGGTGGTAAACGGAAAAATTTATTTAGTTATTTTAGATAGTCGGTTATTTTTTGTTTTGTTTTAGTTTTTATAACTGGCAGACCGCCTAAATTGCAAGAATCTTTTAAAATAAAACAACACAAAGTAAATTGGGGGCCGTAATAAAATTCAGAGTAAAGGATAGTTTAGGTTAATCATCGGTTCGAGCTCAATACAAACCTCATAACTAAGCAATCGATATAGACTGAATTTTAATTGTAAGAGCCTCCATTTTTTAGGAAATATGGTGCATTGACAGTGGTGAATGACTTAAAATTTTTAAGGTGAATATGATCAACGGTAATCTTGTCAAAATATTTATTTAAAGCTAAAAATAATTTTTCTATAATTATATTTTTGTGGTCTAATATATTTAGAGAGTCTTTGTGTTATAATAAATTAGTCTGGCATCCAGGGAAAGTTTACAGCTAGCTCATATATTTTTAATGTATTTTCTTGTCACGGCTGTCAAGTATCTAACTTAAATTTGATTAATTAAAAAAAATTATGGCAAAACGATATTATTTATATTTCTAACTTGGTGATTTATCAAACATATAACTAATTATCTCCAATTTTTATTTAATTTTACTCAAAAAGACAAAATATAGTGAGTAGAAAATGGCAGGTGTTACTAGAGGTGAATCTGTTTTTTAAGACATGGCAGACCTTAGATCATTGATGAGAATAATCTAGTAACGAATATTAAAATTTTTTCACTGTATCAATTCGACGCGAAGTCATTTAAACTACTGGTGCACCACCAAAACTTACTACCAATAGTTGTAATTTAAATAGTAAATCATAGAATCATCTATTTACATGAGGAGTTAGGGTATATTACAAATAGTTTCAAAAAGTTAATAGTTTTGTTTAATATTTGATTGTAATGTCGCAGCTAAAATACTATATTACGAGTGTATATTAAATATGTTTTTTAGGACTCAGATACCTAATACTGAGAAATTTATATAACTCTTAAATATAAAATTTTCTTGTTTCTTAACCCGCAGTTGGGTAGCTGAAAAAAAGTTACACGAAGTGCGTAGTGGGGAACGAGCGTACCCCAATTTTTAATCTTTTTTATCTCAGTAGTTTTTTGTTTAAAGTTTGCTTCAATTGAAATGAGAATTACGTGTTCATTAATTTGATAAATCCAAATTCTTCCGAATTATAATTTTTATTATCAAAATACAAAAACACTTTGACAATAAAATTTTCAATACTAAGTAATATCTACAAATCAACATAACAGTTGCAAAAAGCTCATAACTGTGTCTGTAGATGTGGTTAAACATTTTTACGTAAAAAAATATTTGCCATAGTTTTTTGCAAGTATGAGTTTATAAGTACCACCTATTTAAGGCAAAAATGTTATAAAATAATTTTAACATTATATTTCCTTAAATTACCATTGATCAATCAAAAAATTGCTAGATATTAAAGGATCATGCGACTTCGCGACTACCTAAAGAAAAAAGTAAAAAAAGTTTTACATATTAAAATCACCTGCCTCTTATTTTTTCTATCTCAGATAATGTAGAATAAAAATCAAGCTTTTACTTCAACATTTAGGTTTTACAGATTATTTGGCACCCCAACCTAAATAAGACATATTATGAATTTAATTTAACAGCTCAACTGTTTTAAATATATAATTTTTTACAATATTTTTTGTTTTTAATTTTTTTACCATTTTTCAAAAATTTTCAATGTTTGTAGCAGGCTTAAAAAATTTGTTAAAATTAAACGGAAGAGATTTTAAACCTAAGATGGCAGGTCTGGTTTCTAAAATTAGCTCATAAATCTCAAAAATTGGTTGACACGTCTGGTCATAAATTTTTAAATATTTTTGTTGGGTTGTTCAAAAGATATTTTTAATGTATTAAGTGATGGGGTCCCCAGATCCCTCATCTCCCGATCGCTGGTTAAACAAATCTATAATAATTTATTATTACCACAATTTGGTACTTATTATCCATGTTGGCCATGAATTCAAAAATATTTTCCCAAAATATTTAAGGCAATACTTTTTCTTAATTTTAACTATTAAAAAATTAAACTAAGATCAAGTTTGCTATAAAATAAGTTCACCTAAACTGATTAAATTTTGATCTGGACGAAAATTAATCACCGCAGTTGAGAAAAAAAATGTTTTATGGTCATATTTGTCTCCTATAGCTATAGTTTATCCACTTCAAACTATGAATGCACTGATCTAGCATATTTAATCACAATGATTAACATTCGAATTTTAATTATCTTTTAAGATATGACAAAATATCATCCTTCAAAGTTTTGTTTAATATATATTTAGAGCCTACAATTAAAATTATCTCTAAAACTAATATAAGTTACATTTAGGTTAGTGCAAACCCTACATGGCCAGTTCTGATGTTAAAAAACATGAAATAGCACCAATATAAAATCGTTAGCGCCTGAATTTTTAGGTTTTCTTTTTATTTTTATTATATAAGTAAAATAAAGGATTACTATTGTAATGCTATAATTAATATTTATTAAATATAAATCTATATTTTTTAGGGTAAAAAATAGAAATATAAGTTTACACCTAAATTTTCCTAATTTTCTTAGAAAATTAGATCTTGAAAATAATTTATGCAATTACTAAAGACATTTTTAGTGTATTAAGAAGAAATATTTAACAAAATATAGAAAAATGAAATATCGTGTTTATTTCTGCTTGTACAATAAAATTCAATATAATTAAATTAAAATAAAGGTACACGTATTTACGTTCATATAAGAAAAAACAGAGGTCCATTGCTTTAATCGTAAAGCGGGTTTATAATTAAGATCCGTACAAACTCCACCATGCCGTCCGTGTTACAATATTGTTATCCAAAATGTTTCATATAAAAGCATAAATTGTATTTATCCTGGATTGAAAATTTACCAAATATTTGTTTCGGTAACTTTGCGTTTTTATCAATAAAAAGAGGCAAATATCATTGTAAGAAAATTGAAAAAAAAAACAGCATTAAACACAAATTCATCTAAAAAAATTATTTTATTGCAAACATCACACCACCACACATTCAAAAACTGCTTTTTTATTAATTTGCAGCTAAACTAGATTGATAAAAATAATAGCATTTCAACAAATTATAATATGTATTTTGTTAAAAATCTATTTAATTGTGAAAAAGCTCCTTGAACGAGTTTCTAGGTGAGTCACATTAACGCTCTAGTCATTTAAAGACAGTTAGTACTTAATCTCACTCGTATTGTTAAAAGGTTTTAATTGCATCTGAGCCTTTTCAAATGGGACAAAAAAATGTGGAAATGACAATACTAAGTTTGCCCAAAATTGGAGATTATGCTACGAAGCCTCAAGTTCAAAACACCCTTAGCGCAAACTAATACGAGAGATCTATGGGCACAGGGGAGGCAGTGGTCAAAACAATTTTAATGGTTTATCCTTCTTTCAAAATATATTTTGGATAGTTTAGGGAGGCAAAATGTTTTCCCTTGGAAATAATACGTGAAGGATTCCATTTCGTGCCCCTCAACAATATGTGGAGGATTATTTCGTGCCAACTTATTCCATTATAAATATTTAACCAATAAACAAGGGTATCCAAAACGTCGAAAAAGTTGACTAATTTTCACGTCCAATAATCCTAGCATATACCTTGGGGATTAATTTTGATATCGCAATTATAAGATTGTGGTCACCGAATTAAATTAAAGTTTTTGAAGGTTGGTCTTTTATCTGTTTTCACAGATCTATATTTTTTAAAGAGACGACGATATAAACAACGCCTATTTTCTGGCAAAGTTATTTTATAAATTTCACGTTTAAACAGCGCCCCCTGAACAATAATTTATTATTAAGGCTCCTAAGGTTAAAGAATTTAAATTTTACCCAAGAGGCAAGATTTTTTGATAATTTAGTTGTGAAATTTGTTTTTTCAAATTTACAAGGGCCTCACCCTTCACGTGTTTTTAACGCGTTATGGGGGATGGCTATTTAATAAAACTTTAATCATTTGTTATTATACTCAATAACCCAAATTAACTACTGACTATTATGAATTTTAATCTATTACACTGGACAACAAAAAAAACAACAAACAATTATTTGAGAGTTTCGTGGAGAATTTTCTTAAGATAACGATCACGGGTTTAGTTTTTTTCCCAATGCCTCCAATTTTATTTCGCTTCCAAAGTTTTGTAAAAAAATTATAAAATTTTTTTAACTATTAATTTTCCAAAAAATCTATTGGCATATTCAGATTCCTTATGAAAATCATATCTAATTAAAGTTATAGCTTTAAATTATTAGCAATATACTTTCAAGTTATTTAAGATCAAAAAACGGATTTTATAAGGAAAACCACTAATTTTATAAAAAAAAATAAAAAAAATTTTATAAAAAAATATAAACGCCTTACGTTATGATGTTTCCCTAATCTAAATATTTTTTAATTTTTTTTACTACCCATAGGTTTTATGATATAGAAGCCCAAAATACCCCTAAAGAAAAATCTAAACTTAGACACCGAATTACAAAAAATCAGAGGCATTGGCTAAAATTCTGATTACATATTCGTAATTAGCACCAAAAACTTGAACAAAAACAATAGTTGCCATAAATGTTGCTTAAGGTCGTTCAAATTTTGTTGTCCTGTGATTTATATTTGGAACTAATTAAATTACATTTGCATTTAGTGGGCAGCGGGAAAATATACACTGAATATTTAAGGATCCAGTCATATTTATCTAAGCTATAATATAAGCAAGGAACCGCAGGGCCGGTTCGTGACTGTTCCCCCCTAACCTAATTGTTTTTTGGCGCCTAAAAATACTTCCTTTTTAATATTTGATAAAACCCTAGTATTTGATAAAAATTGCCTGCCAAGCATTGCTTGGATTGCCCTTATGGACTGAACGGCCTTGACCATGTGCCTGAACTTCGGCTAATTTTTTACAAAAACGCTAATTAGACTTGTGAAGGAACCAAATAATTTTTTTTTTAATCTGTCATAATTAATTCAAAACGTTTCAAGTTATTTTCTTCAAAATAGCATCCTGCGATAGTCTAATTTTAACCATGTTAAAATATTTCAATTAAGTAGATTTTTCTAAATCCCATTAAAATTAGAAATCACAATTGGGACCCATATGCCCACTCGGCCGGCCCAAAAAATGGGCAAAGCCGGGTCTGAAGTATAAAAAAATTACGGGCTGGGTATGGCCGATTTTTTAAATCTTATTTTGCCTTATTCTTTGACTATTGTTAACAAGAAATAAAAATGATAAATTAACATTTTTATTATCAAGCGAATATTAGTGTCCTTAAACTCTGAATTTTGAGAAAAAAATTAACGCTTGATTTTGGTCGAGCCTATAATAAAACGGGCCGGGCCTACTTTAAAATATTAGGCCGGCCTGGAATGTCACTTCACGGTTCGGACTCTTATTAGGATGAGTTTTTAATCAAGGCAAACGATCGGTAGCCATTGGTTGCAAATAAGATTATTATACAACGTTTCATTTGACTGCTATTGGATAGGGTGACATCCTTAAATAAACTTATGGCTGTAAAGCTTATTAAAATAAGGTGTTCCGTATCTTTTTGTCCAATGTACTTTCCATAAAATTCGCTTTTTTATGTTCTCTAAGCCCTCCTTAAAATTTTTATTTTTTTCCCCCAATTTATCTACTGAGCCCAATATTTGCATCGGATCTTATAAGGTGTAGATATCCTCTGATAGCAATTCTCTGCCTCGGCAATATTTCGAAAAAAATTTCACTTCGATTTTTACTTCTCTAATAAAGTCTTGGTACAAGAAGCGGCTTCAATTATTTAAAGTCTTTGACTGACTGGTTTTTATTAAAATTTATTAAACACATATTAAAGGTAGGATCGACCAAACTCTTTATTTGCTTTCTGGAGTTCTTAAATTTCCTTTAAAAAATTTAAAATAAAATTTCTCTATTTAAATTAATAAAATCTTTATAAAAATTATTAATTACTCTATTCAACAAATCTTGTTTTGCACATTAGGGGTATATTTATTTTAGCCCTTCGTCAAGAACTAATCTTACAAAAATCTAGTTTCCTTAATATATATACAACACTATTTTGGATAATAAGAATGTAAAAATTTTAATATGCCAAATTTAAATTTTTGCGAGGCGCAATGAAAGGAATGTGATAAATTCCTATAATTACGTCCTTAATGGCTAAAAGCAATACAATTATGATAAAAAAGGCTTCCGATTTAGCAGGGCTGGTCTTCCTATAAGGGTAGCTGATAATTAAGTACGTATTTTAGGCGCTAACAGTAGGCATAGTGGCGCCAATTATTTTCGGACGGGCCCTGCATTTAATGGTTAGATAGAATTGAATGCACGCGCACAAATTTTTAAGATTAGGTCTTATATATGTTTAAAAATAGACAAAATCAAAACTTGACAACAAACTATCCCATTTAAGAATGCGTTTTTGGATCCGAATCCACACCGTGCTGTACTTTCTGCATTTAAGGAATTTATTAGGGAGATTTTAAATTCAGTTATTTGCTAATTAAAGATTTGCAATTTTTAATATTTTGAGAATCATGGAACATAACTTCACGCTCGGCTTATAACCCAAAAATAGGTCATAGCTCGATTCCTTAACCATCATGAAGATATTGATTGTATAAAAATGTTTCAGGTGTTAACTAATGGATGCTAGCATCTTTACATTCCCAAATAGCATATAAATCATATATTTTTTAATTATCCAACTTTTTAGTGAAAAAGATCATACAAAACTTGGTAGATCTGGCATTCTAAGTATAATTTTATATTATTTTAGGTTTCTCCTTATAAACATGGCTTTTAGATAGAAAGATCTTGGTGGCCTATGACTTATATAGCACAGGTCAACAAATATCAATGTCAGAAATAAGTTTATTAAACATAATAAAAGCATACATCCCCTTGATGGCCCTATCTCATACATATTTTCCGTTTTTTGTAGTTTCTTTCGCCTTCGGCTGGTTAGATCCCATATAGAAAAATGGCCTTTTTTGACCAAATTGATAGATTTTACGACCTCGAGAATACCCTAAAAAAAATAAAAAATAAATTTTTTTTTATTAAAATTCTTTGTAACTTATATTTATCATCACAAATAATGAGAAATTAATTTTTTTAGTATGTCAAGTTCTCACATCAGCGTTTAGATAACACATATTTCGCGTCCAAAATACGACACGATATATTATCGGTTTTGATAAAATATTATTTGGAGTTTTAATTTAACAGTTTAGCTGTTGTGAATATTCAAAAAAAAATTCAATTTATTTTTGTTTTTTTTAAACATTTTTTTAAAATTTTTAATGTTTACAGCTGACTGACTAATTTTGATTAGAAAAAACGGTAAACGGATTTGAAAATCCCTAAGATGGCAGGTTAGATCTCTGTAGTCAGCTCATAACTCTCAAAAATTTGTTGACCGTAAACGCCACTTTGTTTGCAAGAAGAGAAACCTAGATGATCTAAAATTTATTTATACTTATTTAAAATAAGAAAAAAAATGGTGGAGATTTATTCCCCAGTATGGGCTTTATTATTAGCAATTGTATTTGGCCGCACTATACCCTATATGCCGCAACATTTAAAATGCCATTTTTTATACATGTGCTTTTATTTTTTTAATTTAAAACAGGAGCATACTTAAACAAATAACATTTTTAAAATACAAATTTTAATTAGCTGATAAATTTTAATGTTATCCCAGGTGTTAAAATATAATTTAGATCCTCAGAATTTTCAAAAAAAATAAGATTATGACTTCAAAACTTGTTTCTTTCTTCCCTAAACACTACCCGCAAAGATATGATAAAAAAATTCGCTAATTCGGGTTTTTATGCACAAATATTCCACCATAAGTTAAATTTTTTAATGCTACTTCTCCAAAAGTAATATAAATATTGACTAAAAGAACAAAGACACAATTCTATATAGAAATAACATTTTAGGCAAATGAATTAAATGCTAGTATGCCTTCAAAATTGATTTGTCAGAAAATCATTTTCAACTTGGATTTGTAAAATACCCCTTTTCATTGCGCAGTTTTAATTTCATATTTTTGATTAATTTTCAAAATTAAATTTTTTAAACGACAAACTGGCTTTGTTACAAAGATTTTCCTGTTAAGTCCTGCCTTTTGAAACTTTTTATTTTTAGAATCGAAAAAAAAGTTGGCGGATTTCTATGTAATTTAAACAAACGGTAGTTCACCAAATTGAAGTTTTATAGATAGCATTACAAGGCTACCCTTATCCGGTTAAATTAAAAATTTTATAAAAAATTTTGAATATATTCGAATTTCTTAATAATATTTATTTTTGTATACATCAAAATTACATTTTACAAATTTAAAAAAATGCAACATTAGTTTAGGTGAAACACAACAAATTTAGCATTAGAATAATAAATTATTAAATCGGATGGCCCCTTAGCAACTTTAATAGGTAATGTTATTTATTTGATAACTTGCCGGAAATAACGAAAACACGATTAGTGAGCAATAAATGTCTCAGTGTTGCTCTCAAACTTCAGGCAGGAAAGCCCCTATTAGTTGGAAATTCATTTTTAGCCAAATATTTTACATTTTGTTTAAGCTTTTCCTTTAAAAGGAATGATATTCATATGAGATATGTCATGATTTACGCAATGTACAAAAATAATTTTTGTCTTTTCGGTTCCCTTCTTTATCTGCTTGTATAAGCTTTAGATTTACGATAACGATAAAAATGTAAGAATTTTAGTTAAACAATATATCTCCCAATATTTTTTTTGTCAACTAAAAGTTTGTTAAAACTGTATATTTAATAGCAAACAGTTAAATATTACCCCATTATTTTTACAGTTTTTAATGAACTTTTAACGGGTTATTTTTTTGTTGCCTGATCCATTGTTTTTTTAGTAGGGTAGGGACCTGTAAAAATTTCGATATTAAAACTAAATTTTTATATATTAATAGAGGATGTAATATACAAAAATAATTTTTAGGAAAATAGGTAAAATTTAAGCTAAAAGAAAATCGCCCTGTTGTCTTATTTTTTTAACGCATGCAGCCTTATAAGTGTCTGCTATAAAATATTCTCCTAATTCATTTTTTGTTAGAGAAGATTCTAAATTAAATATTCTGATTTGTTTTTTTAGCTTTTACACCATGTATTTGTCAAGGTTGAACAAAAACAGCGCGTTTAGATATATAAAACAAAATTGTCCCGATAAATAAATAATATACAGAATATTGAATGAATTTAAATGTCATATTAGCAATGTTTCAAACAAAAAAATATTTACAATTGAATATTTAACATTTTTTTGAGCTTGAGTTTTTTTTTAAACCTAATAGAGCGAAATTGCTATTAAAGGAAATTTTTTTTATTGAAAAATATCGATAATAATGACAAATATTATTGTATCTAAGATTTAGTTTTTTGAGAATTTTTTTTTCTCTTGCCAGATATTTTTTAGGCTAAGGTCAGGTTCTTGCTATTATTTTAAATTTGCAATAAGCGAAAAGTTGTTTTTACTGCTTAACAACTCTTAAATTAGCAATGAAAAAAATCCTTAAAAAATGAATGACTAATTTTTAAATTTCGTTTTTTTGTCCCGCTTCATTGGTTACTACAAAAATAAAAAACATAAAAAATAACTTAATTTGGAAAAATGGTTGCCCTTATTGCCAAAAGTTTTGAAAAACTGGTTATAATGTTTTCTCCCAAGACTTTTGCTATATATTAGACCGCAATCCAGGCATTCTAGCTTTTCCAATTTAGGGGGGCAAAAAAAACTCGTGGGGGGGGGGGGGGGTAAAAAATTTTGCCGCCATATACATGTACACCAAATGAATCCATGTTCAAATTTTTTATTATTAAAAATGTGGCCTCACAACTCGACGTTGAAGAGCCAAATAACAAACTTATAGAAAAAATGTTAAATAAATTAGGAAACGCATCTATGTAATCATATAAAAATTTAACAAAATCATTAGTAACACATTGTTTGT
The DNA here is from genome assembly GCA_030555515.1 of Acutogordius australiensis. Lineage (NCBI taxonomy): Eukaryota > Metazoa > Nematomorpha > Gordioida > Gordea > Gordiidae > Acutogordius > Acutogordius australiensis. The sequence continues at coordinate 19,802,494 of CM060243.1, forward strand.
AATTATTAAATTTTTTTTATTAAAATTTTTTTGCTACGTCAATTTCTTTAGATAATAAATTTTTATTCATATTACTTATTTTTAAAAGAGGCTCTAATTTATTTATATCTAAATAAAGGAAAATCATTTATAAAGGGAATCTAAAGATTCTAAATAAATATTCTCGGTAAAAAATCTATAATTAAAAGAATCAATAAATAAATCATTATTAGAATAAATACGTTTTAATTTATCATTATAAATTATTCTCAAACTTATGATTAAAAAAATAAATAAAAATCAGAAAAATTTTTAGGTTTAGTTTTTCTTTTATCAATAAATAAATTATTGTTATTTAATAAATTATTATATATATCAAAACAGTTTTTAAATAAATTTGTAAATGTATTTATATTTCTTAATTGTTTAATTTCTAACAGACAATAGTGTATTAAATCAAAAGTTTTAGAAATATCGTTTTGCATTGAAATTGATCATTAATTATTTTTAATAAATAAAATTCAAAATAAAAACAAAAAAATAAATTGATGATTAAAAATATGGTCAAAAAGCCCCGACTTCGGCCCTGTGACCTGAAGATATAAAACTTTTTTATTTTTAATTTTTAAAAGCGTAGGGGAGCCCGGGGCGAAATGAACATATTTTTGCAAAATCGTTGCTGCTGACACATTTTTAATCCAAAAGAAAAAATTAATGGCTCATTTTATAGATAATTCATTATATTTTATAAAATAATTTGTTCAACCAAAAAAATGTAATTCGGTAAAAAGATATTGAACAATGTATAAACCCACTAGTATTAACCATTTCGCCCCATATACGGGGTAAAATGAAACACCCATGGGGCAAAATGAAAGTGTGTAAAATTCATTAAATTAACAGCTTTAATTTCAAATATTATGTATTGAAAAATAAATATTGATTTAGATCATTTTATTTATAATTATATTATAATCAATTACCAGTGGCCCAAAAATCCCAATATCAAGGGGTTAAAGTCTATGTGAACAATGAGGTGGTAGTGTGACCACTTTAATCCCATTATCTTTAAAAAAGTTCACTGCTTTTATGGATATATGAGATACATTGTTAAATTATAAGTGCCTTTATTTAATAATAATTCATTTAACTGGATCCTCAGTTGAGCATTTAAATTTTACAAAATGTAATACCCCACAAACTCTTCTTCTTTCATCCATCCTGATAAATTGCCACAACCATCACTCCCATTAGGACCATTTTCCACCTTAAACCTTTTTCTGGGAAAAATGAAATAAGGTGGAATTAATTGCCCAACTGGATTTATGGCAATACACATGGTAACAAGGCTGCCCTTTTCAGCAGAAACAATTGTTCCTACCTGGTAATTAAATAATATAATAATAAACTTGCTTAACACCCTTATGTGCAACCACTTAAGATGGTGAAGGAACTATTATTAAACCAGTTTCATCTAAATTAAATATCATGTAAGGTTCAAAATAATATTTTTCCATTAGATCTATTAAGTTCTGGTAAAAACCATTGACTGCTTCTTTATTGAAACCAGATATCCTGGCTAGACTGGTACATTCATTCTTATAGAAATGATAGGATTTCTTTTTATAAAATTGCTGAACCAATCAGGTCCAGCTAATTTTTGTTTAATCCAACTGGTAGGGGTTTTTTTTGTTAAGTATGACAGCATATTCATATGCTAGTTTTCTAATCTAATTATGGATTTAAATTGTTTTTTGAGGTTATAAGGGCTATGAATGTCTTCATCTGTCTTCAAACTTTTTCTTTTTTAATTACGCAAGAATGGTTTCGGCGTGGGGCGAAATGAAGGGGCGAAATGAACACATTTATTTCGCCCCGCATTGAATAGTGTTTGCAAAATCAATAATGTTCAAATAATATTAAATTTTAAGTTAAAAATGTATTATATTCTTACAACGAAGTGTTTTTTAAATTTTTTAATTATAATAATATTTTTGAGGTAACGTTTTATTAAAAATAAAGCAAAATTATTATTGCTTATAACATACATTTAAAATAGCATTTTTTTTTAATTGAGATTTTCTAAATTTTTTCAAATGGATGTATATGTAAAAAATATAATGAATCGATAGCTTGTTTAAAGATCTACAACATATATAAAATTTATATATATTGAATAATTTTTGGCAGAGGTATATCCATTAATCATTTCACCCCACCAACCATTTCGCCCCGGTCTCCCCTATTTAATATTTTTTTGTATTTTTTTTAAAAAAATGGCGTCGTTGTGACCAGACCACCGATGGAGCAACAGCCGGGGTATGGTCCCGCATTCACTTACTTCCTTGATTGCATCATGTTGAAAAAATTTATAATAGCAAGAAAAAATATCAAAAAAATTTTTACCTTCTTTTAAAATTTCAAGACAATCTTTTGCAACAAGATGCACGGTGGTTAAAGCAGTGAATATACGGAACATGGTGTCCAGCCATTTTGCTTAGAAATACTTGAACACCACCTTTTCCCCGGACATTACGTTCGCCCCATCGTAGCATTGTGCGATCAGGTCCTTTGGTTCTAGATTATATTCCAACAAAAGATTGTTGACAAGAGGAGGAAATTTCTTTGGAATCAGATTTATGAATTGCTTTCACAAATATACAGCTTTTTGTAACATCTTTTTTTTATATATCTAATAACAACAGAAATAATTTTTTTGTTAGTTAGATCTCTTTGGCGGATGAGAAGTGTTGATATGAATAAAAACACTTTTAAAGAAAATAAATATTTTTAAAATAATGAATTTAGGCATTTTTGGGGGAGCAAGTTTAATTTTATGGCAAAAATAAAATTTATACGTATTTTTGGGGGAAGGCATCCCCCCCCCCCAAAGGGGTCTAGAATTGTACCTGCATAAAACAGCTAATATAATAAAATTAAACTTCATATAATATTTATTGAAAATTAAAATCAATTTTTAAAAAAACTTAAAAAAAATTATTTTTTTAATTAATACAAACTTTTACACTAACATTTAGGTTATTAAGAATATTTGACAATCCAACCAACACAATATAGCCGATATCTGAAAAACAAAAAAAATAATATGTGAGTTAAAGCCATCATGTAGATTATTGCACTTGAAATGACATTCTTTTCGTCGATAACTCATTATTTTTGTCGACCTGTATAATTTAATTGAAAAAAAAAAATTAAAAAAAAAATGATCTTGGTCGGGTTTGAACTACGTACCGCATAATACAAGGTTCAAAAAAGTGGTTCGTCCGCGGACGGGGCTGGGGTATCGAAGCGACTTGGTATTGTTGAAGGTAAACAACCTTCACTGGTGTTTCCCGAGTTGATTTTGGTCTGTTAATCCCCAGGGGAAAGACCGGTGAAGGTGTTGGGCAAGGAGGCTTTCGGGTTAGTTTGCAGCCTCTATCGGGTCTCACTCCCTCAAAGCATCGTACAAGGGTGATGGCAAGCTTCTCGCGGGTCCATGATGTGAATATTGGACTCCAACCTCGCACGCATTCCAAACCACTTATAGGCTTCCCTAAGTCATTGGGATAACAAGCGTACACCACTACGCTCAGCCATTAATAATACTCTAAAATTGCTATTTATGTGGTTCTATTAATGCATTGGTTTTATATAGAAAGATAAGATTTAAAAGGTTTATGTATATTTTTTCAGCTCGCAGATCATATGTTTTATGAGAACGGTAATTAATTATTCAGCGAACCGCAAGTAAAGAATAGATTTCCGCGCGTTGAAAGAGTAAACTTTATATATAAAAGGATAATCTGAATATTCGGACAAATCGCCGATATTAGTAAACGTTGTATTATAATCATATTTGACATGCAAATTTATGTTTTAAATTTGTCGTTTTCTTGGAGTTTTCGAAAAATTTGACTTTAAAAGTTTAAAAATGGCCGTTTAATGCCTATCATAATGATGTTATCGAATGATAAGGTTTAAGTCATGGTTATAAATTAAAGCTAATGTTAGGTTAGTATTAGGTTAAGGTTAGTATTAGGTTTAGGTTAGTATTATGGGTAGGTTAGTATGAGGTTTAGGTTAGGTTTAGGTTAGTATTCGGTTTGATAGGTTTAGCGTAATGTTTAGGTTTATAGTTAGGGTTAAATTGGTGTTAGAGTTAGGTTTGGATTAGGTTTAGGCAATCATTATTTTATTACATTAATTAAAAATAACAAAAATAATGATATGCCTTTTTTTAAATTTATTTAAAATTAATATAAAAATATCATTGCCAACTGGTAAATATCAGTGCACATTAATTTTAAAAATGTAAATGGGATATTAAATATTCTACTACTATTAGAATTAGGATAACCGGGCCGTGATATTTCGGCCCGGTCCGAATTTTAAAATACGGCCCACAATTTTTTATAAAGCTACTTTTTTTACATTGAATATGTTTTTGCAGACGCACTTAATAAAAAACAATTTTTTTAAATTTCCCGATTAAATTAATAATTATGGAGCGTTTAAAAATCATTATATTTTTTCGGTATCGCACGAAAAGTCGCAATTGGCTGTTACGGGCGATTTGGGAGAATTTCTCAAAAAAAACTACTAAGCTTTTTTATTTTTGCCTTAAAAAATGTATATAGGTTGACGTAATCTAAATAAACACTGCTCAATACAGCCTTTGTTATATTTGTGCTGTGTTTTTACAGAATTTTTCATTTACCTAGCACAGCTCGACAATTTAAAGTCTAAAAAAAAGAAAGTAATGACAGTATGTTGATTCCCACGATGTTATATAATCTCCGTTTTTCAAAGTTTTGATATTGAAAAATGGCCATATTTCACAAAATTGACAGATTTTGGAACCTTTAGATGCCTAAAGAAAAGATATTTTTTTTAATGACTTATAACTTATATATTTATCTCAAATTATTTATCGAGCTCTTAAATTAACATTTTGATTACACTGGACTACATAATTTGGATGGAGCATCATTTATGGTAACTATTCATTGGTTAAGTTTTTGGTGCTAATTACGAATATAAAATTAAAATTTTAGCCAATGCCTTAGAATTTTAGTTATTTGGTGTCAAAGTTTTTTTTATATTTGGGGGTATTTTAGAAATATCATAAAATTTATAGGTAGTAACAAAAGTTTAAAAATATATTTAGATAAAGGAAACATTCATTATTAACGTAATGCGTATATATTGTTTTTATAATATTTAATTTCTTTTTATTTCTTCATTTTAATAAATAGTGTTTCGTCATAAAATCCTTTTTATGGTTCTAAATAACCTGAGAGTAAATTGCTAATAATTTGCTATAACCTTATTTAGAAATAAGGAACCTGAATGTGCCAAAAGATTTAAGGGAATATTAACAGTTAAAAATTTTTTGAATTTTTTTTTAAACTTTAGACCTGGTAAAATTGAAGGCAATGGGAAAAAACTATACCCGGGATCGTTATCGCAGTAAAATTCTCTACAAAACTCTGTAAAAATTGTTTATGTTGTTTTTTTTGCTGTCCAATGTTATTATAACACAGGTCCACAAATATTTATGTCAGAAGTGATTAATATGAAAACAAACATCCCCATGATGGCCTAATCTCATATATGTTTTTTGTTTTTGTTAGTTTCTTCCGTCTTTGGCTCCTTAGATCTTTCTATAACGAAAAATGGCCTTTTTTGACCAAATTGACAGGTCTAAATCAGGCCCGATTCTAGCTTTTCCAATTGGGGGGGGGGTCAGAAATTTTTTTTGCCGCCTTTGGCGGCAGAACTAGCCGTGACCTTCGGTCACGGCAAAAAATATACATATACACTAATTCATGTTCATTATTATTAAAAATGTGGCCTCATAACTCGACGTTGGAGCCAAATAACAAACTTATAGAAATTTTTCAAAATAAATTAGGAAACGGTCTTTGTAATTATAAAAAATTTAACAAAATCATTATTAACACATTGTTTGTAATTATTAAGTTTTTTATTTAATTTTTTCATGTTATTTCAATTTCTTTAGATAATAAATTTTTATCAATATTACTTATTTTTTAAAGAGGCTCTAATTTATTTATATCTGAAAAAAAGGATAATCAAATTTATAAAGGGGATCTAAAGATTCAAATTAAATATTATCGGTAACAAATCTATTATTAAAAGAATCAATTAATAAATCATTAATATTAGAATAAATACTTTTTAATTTATCATTAATATTCAAATTATTCTCAAACTTATGAGTAGAAAATAAATAATATTAGAAAAATCTTTAGGTTATTTTTTCTTTTATCTATAAATATATTATTATCATTTAATAAATTATTATATATATTAAAACAGTTTTTAAATAAATCTGTAAAGGGTAGGACAAAAACACGAAACATTTTTTAATGTTTCGTGTTTTTGTTTATTTAAAACACGAAATATTTTTTTCGTGTTTTAAAGATTAAAAATATTTTTGCCAAAATGTTTCGTGTTTTAAAGATTACAAAAACACGAAACATTTTTTTTAGTCAAATTTTTATTTTTCTTTCAATTTTTAAATTTTTTAAGAAATATGGTCATGTAATATATCGTTCGACGCCAAATTTTACGGAAAATCTAGTGGTCATATTTTCAAGGTGAAAAATATAACAGGTGGTTGGTTGCTAAAAATCTTTATTTTTTGTTTTTGAAAACTATTTTTTTTGTTATTTATAGTTAGTAGTCTTATCATAAATAAAATAACATATGTGTAACGTTTAAGACTATTTATACTTTATGACCATATATGGTATTATTTCCTAAATCTTGGCACTGCTTTTACATTTATTGACCAAACCAACTTTTAATAAATCGTTCGACGGCAAATTTTATGGAGAATCTTAATGTCATATTTTTAATGCCTAAAAAAATTACAGGTGTTTTTTTTTGTTTAAAATATTTATATTTGGTATTTAAACTAATTTTGATTAAATATTAATTTAGTAGGTGTATAATATGTAAATCCAATATACTTTGCAACGTGAGAAACTATTTACACTTTATGACCATATATGGTATTATTTCCTAAATCTTGGCACTGCTTTTACATTTATTGACCAAACAAACTTTTAATACATCGTTCGACGGCAAATTTTATGGAGAATCTTAATGTCATATTTTTAATGCCTAAAAAAATTACAGGTGTTTTTTTTTGTTTAAAATATTTATATTTGGTATTTAAACTAATTTTGATTAAATATTGATTTAGTAGGTGTATTACATGTAAATCCAATATGCTTTGCAACGTGAGAAACTATTTACACTTTATGACCATATATGGTAGTAATTCTAAAAACGTGGCACTGCTTTAACATTTATTGATTAAACTAAACGTGTGATATATCGTTCGACGCCAAATTTTATGGGGAATTTTATAGTCATATTGCTAGTGCCTTATTTAACAAAATTTTTACATTATGTATTTAAACAGATTCTTTTAGTTATGTATGATTTAACAGTCTTTATATGAATCTTATAAGACACAGGTCAACAGTATCAACGTCAGAGACGTGAAATTTATGAAATAGTCTTGTTACACAAATCAACTAATATTGATGTCAGAAAAAAAGAAGTTTATAAAAACATAAAAGCATACATCCCCATGAGGCCCTTAATTTATATATATGTTTTCCGATATTCTTAATTTCATTTGCCTTCGGCTCTTTAGATTCGTCCATGCCAAAAACGACCTTTTTGACCAAATTGGCCAATTTTTATGACCTCGAGAATATTCTAAAGAAAAAATTTAAAATTTTCTTGTAACCTTGATATATCATCTCAAAAAAATGAGAAATAAATTTTTTGGTTTATCAAGCTTTTGCAGCATTCAAATAATAAAGAATATTTCGCGTAAAAACTTAGCTTTAAATTTATTAATAGCCAGAAAAATATATTATAAAAAGGTAACGAATCCTATTTATATATATTTGAGTTACATTTGTACATAAAATTTGTATATATATATAATGAATACAAATAATGGTTGCACATATGTCTCCTGGGCAACATGTATGAGTAAAGGATGGCAGAACTAGGGTTACTAGCTTAGATGATGAAGCTACAGTGCGAGATAGACAGCTACTCCAAACGCCCCCAGGACGTCTAAAACAGGCGACACAAGTGAAACCGGGATGGAAATATCTGTAAGGCTGGATGTCCAAGTTTCCGAGAGCATTAGAATAGATGAGCGAGAAATGACGAAGTCAGAAGAAATGTCGAGCACGTGCGCCCGTAGGCTCTGGGTTGAACAATAGAGAGACTAGGGCGAGAAATGAAGAGCATACTATTTTGCAGTGTATCTAGCGGCGTGTGCGTAAACCATGCCAATTCTTGACGTAAAGGAAGGCTTATGGTGGGGGCGATATGGCATATAGTGCCCGGCTCCTCGCCAATTAAACGCGAGAAAGAGGTACGTAGACCAGGTCCAAAGAATGTCTTATTGAGTATGCGTATACTACTTTATCATAAATCGCGCCCTGAAATTTTATATTGTTAAGGCACATGCTAAAACTAAAGGATGATTTTGACGGGAGCACGTTGCCCACGTGGCAAGTATGCGTGTGTGTAGATTAATAAAAACGGATCCTAATCGGAGGAATAACCGCGACACTCAACACCGACGTGGCGGGGGATGTATAAATGTTGGATGTAGGCGAATATTAAATTGCTTGTAGAGTTGAGTCTTATACGACAGCCGTCTTGAGTGCGCAAGTGACATAACGCCCCTATAGCACCGACTTATGAGAGTGGCATTTTTTGATTAGAACGTATGCTCATATCCTCGTCTGGGGTCAGGGGCGAAAGGGTGACTATCTCGTCAACGTCAATTGGAATATTTAAAATTTGGCCTCGAACGCCATATTGACCGTGAGAATAACGCAACCGTCCTAATGCATAAATGGAAGGCGGGGGGAGATGAGGCGTTCCACGATCGGATCTAAAACTGGCAAGTGGGAAGGGTAAGGCGGGAAAGAAAAACCATTGACACGCATAAATTTAGGCATCCTCCTGCTTGTGCAACGCGCCGCATTGGCATACGGATAATTGTGATGGAAAGCATAAGGATTCCGTGAACCGTTTATATTATTACCAGGTCTTTAGAAAAAAATAGGCGACTACAAACGTTGCAGTCGTGGCCTAAAAATTTTGACCAAAACCTTTGCTCAAAAAGGAGGTCAGCTTCCATCAAAGAATTTTGAGGTAGTGAATTAAAAGCACATGAGATGACGAGCTGGTCAGGGGGAGTAGGCGGGACTGACATCTGGGATATCAAAGTGACCTAAGTTTGTAAAAGGAAAGAACTAAGGTAGGTGCAAAATGGTAATTAAACGTAATAAAACGCAATGTTACTCGGCAAAGGAATTCAGAGAAGTGGAATGATAGACAACGATGGGACGGGCGTCAAAAGCGATAATTAATGAAGTGAGTTAAGGGTAATAGAGTAAGGGGAAATTTTCAAAGGAAAACCGATATATAATACTTTGCTAAGCTAAAAATCTAGGGTACGAGTAATAAAAGCTGTCAAACGTCACACACTGGGTGACAAGAACTAGCATTCTGAAAGATTTAACATAAAATTCAATGTTATTATTATTTTCAATGATAATTTAATTAACATTAATATCATTGCAGAATAATTAGATGGTGCGTAATAATATTTCTATGTTAATATTCAATGTCAAAAGCCATATAAATCATCATGAACCGTTTCATAAAAAACACACGCGCCTCGGGTGTGCTCGCCTACGGCGCGCTTCGCGCGCCTTCGGCTCGGCCGCGGACCGCTTCGCGGCCCGCGGTTTGCGCCGCTTCGCGGCGCGTTGGCTCGTCTTCGGCGCGCTCCGCGCGCCTTGACTCGCTCGTCCAGACCCCGCAATTCGTGCGGAGGCGCTTCGCGCCCCGAATGTTTGCTTATATAAACCCGGGAATGTGTCTAGGGTGGGCACATTATAGTCGCGGGGCGCTTTGCGCCCCCGTTAGGCTTGGTTAAAGCCAAGGATGTGAGAGCCGAACATATTAAAACCCTAAATTGTGACTAAGGCGGACTAATTTAGACACGGGCGCGCCCAGGGAGTAGGCCTCGCAGATGCTGAAGCAGCTTATACCGCTGAGAACTATACTGACCAGTTGCACCCTGTATCTATGCTTATGTTATATAGTATTGACCGTGGTGAATCAGAGCCTGAAATTTAAGTATATATAAAACATTGATAGAGGGGCAGAGTTTTTTAAGCATGAGTACGCCGGTACTCAAAACATAACATTGAAAATGTTCCCCCATACCAATTTATCCTAGATTAGTATTAGCGGGCCTAACTTAAAAGCTATAGAGGAGAAAAAAAAAAGGTCGATGTGTTGGTAAAATGGGGTAAATGTCCCAAGGGGAAAAGGGCGAGCGAACTTAATTGTGATTTGGGTGGAAATATAAGGGCAAATTAAAGCGAAATGTAGAACTTGACCGAGCAAATATGTCATTAGTTATATCACTTAAAGTAACAATGGAGCATCAATAAAATTAGTATAAATTAAAAAATGCCCGTTAATTAGTAAGAAATTTCATCAGCAAGGGTCATTTTTAATTTTTTTACAACTGTAAACAATGTTAAAAAGTGAATTTTGACCTCTCTTATGTGCCCGTTAATTATTAAGAAATTTCATAAGCAAGGGTTTTTTTAATTTTTTTACAACTGTAAACAATGTTTAAAAATGTATGGCATAAGAGACCTCTCTTATGTTTCAAAACTGAAAAAAGGATATTTTATTGACATATTGACATAAAAACAAGTACACGGATTTGTTAATTAACGGCCACACGCACAACGGGTAAAAAATAGGTAATATACATTTTACACCGGACCCAACCATAAAGACAACATTTTATTGTCAACGCTAAAAATAAAACAATGTTAACTTTGTTTAGCAATAGGGGCACTAGACTCTTAATTTACCATTAATTAACATTGAATTATTATTTTTAACATTGTGTTAACATTACGGAGACTAAGTGCATTGGAGACTAAGATTAGGGTTACAAGAGAAGGCAGGATGAAATAGGACCAAAAAATCGATAATAATGGGGATTTGTTATTTTTTCGGCCCAATATTATTTTTTTAATTTTTTATATTTATCAAAAAATGACGTCATCGGCCAAACTCACTTTTGTATGGGAAAAAGCGCAAATTTTTTGTTTGGGGTTAATTAAAGGGGAAGAAAAAAGTGAAATCAATTTCCTTATAGGATTCCGCATAAGCTAGTATAAAAAAATGTAAAAAAACAAGTAAAAAAAATTTACCTGGCAGGTAAAAGAACGGATACCAAAAAAACAAAAACGTTGACCCCCATTTTTTACAGCGTAATTTTTATTGGATTATACGAATGTATTAACTGCCGAAAGTGCAAAAGAAAAATATGGTAAAAAAAAAAAGTTTTTTTTGCCCTTATATGGAAATGGGTTTGTATGACCCTATCACCTTAATAATAGAGGGGAATTTATGTAAGATATAAGTACAATACGTGGGCTACCTCAATAAACCCTGAAAAGAGAGAATATGAAAGCAAAATTATACTAAATTCCTTAAAAATGCACTTTTCTAGGAGGACACCTGTCAAACATGAAGGTATCATAAAAAAATTTACATCAAATTGGAGACCAATGTGACCATAATTTATCAGATAAACATCAAACCCCTATAACAGTTTTTTACCCAAAAATTTAGAAGACTTCCATTAAAAGCGGCCAAATTTTCCATATTAGGGCATGTTAGAGAAGTGACCGGATATTGAATTTTGGTAAAGTTAATATATATGTAGTGGCCCGTTAAAATAGCTGTTTCAATTTTCTAAGGGGTATATAGAACAAAAGTTAGAATTTTGACCTTAAAGTAAAATTGTCCTTATATGGTATATTATATAAAAAAAATTATTTTAAAAATTGAATGTCCTTTATTTCTCCAATCTCACGAGCAACTTGTGATTTTATAAAAACACTTCAAAAAAAGAGCAAATTTTTTTGGGCATTGATTTAAGACACCTGTTACAATTTTCAAATCTCGAAAAAGGCTCTATCAAATAAAGCACAAAAAACTGCCCTATAAATTGGAGTCCCTAAACTTAGGCGTTAGACTAAGTAGCCCTTAACAAGCTTAAGAAACTTATTTTCCAAGTTTTTTGTCATTTTTCGGCTACCGTCCTTAACAACATTTTCAATGTTAAAAGTGCAGTAAAGCTTATCATATATTGATTTTGTTCATAAATAAAAACCATAAAAAACTTTGAGTCGGTTGTTGGTTGTTAATTATGATTCTAATCAACGCGTTCAGCCTTCAACTTCGTTCGGTAACCGCGTAAACGGTACCGTATGTCGAGTTATTTGACTATGAGGCGCTCTAAAATATCGTTACTTTTCTAGGTGGGATTCTGACTTCGATGCGGTCATAATTTTCTAAATGGTGGCTTCTTGCCGTCTATTTTCAGTCGAACGCCTGAACCAAATGTCTGAACCTGCGCTTCCTCTCGTACTGAACAGGATTACTGTAGCAACAACGGGTCATCAACAGGGTAATACTAACCTGTCTCACGAATGTCTAAACCCAGCTCACGTTCCATATTAATTGAACAATCCAACGCTTGGTGAATTCTGCTTTACAATGATGGGAAGAGGCGAGCAATCAAATTTGCCGTTATATAAAATCTCAAATCCACGTTAAGGTAGACAAATGGCCCAATTTTGATACAATTTGTAATTATAATATTAGTTCATATGGACATAAAATAAATATGGCATATTAAGTAACATATCATATTATATTAAAACCATTGAGTAAAATAATATCTTTAAAGTAAGTTAAATAAAATGATTCCAAGCAAAATAGACCACTCGTTAATTTTTAAGCACTATAATTAAATTTTTAATGTAATTGAAGGATTTAATATTGATTCGGTCTATAAATTTGTGACAAATTTCAAAAGTAACTCAAATTTTAAAAGTCACACCTTGAAGGTTTTATGTAACATATCAAACATTTTAATTTTATTATTTAAAAATTATTTTATAATTTAATAAAACAAAAAAAAACTAAAAAACCAAATATAAAAAATTTTAAGCAATAAATACTACATGTAAACTTGTTGGGCACTAGCAATATGATAGTTAAATTCTCCATAATGATTTGGCACGAACGATGTATTTATTATAAGTTTAATTTGGTCAATAAATATTTTAGCAATGTTAAGTTTAAAAAACTATCATTGGTCAAAGAATTAAAAAGATGTTTTACGATATTTTACGATGCATTTCATTCATAATAGCAACATTAAATGATCCAAAAAAAGATCTAAGAACAAATTATAAATATCTTAAGCAGCGCAGCTACTTCTTAATTTTTGGGCACTGATAATATGATAGACTCTCCATATAAAATAATTTGGTCAATAAGGCAGTGTTAAGTTATAAGACATATTACCATTTATGGTCTTAAACTTATTATGGTGTTTTACATTTTTTATTTATATATAGTAGATAATACAATAATTAACCACCGAAAAAAATCTAAAACAAAAAGTAAACTTTTCAAACAACAAAAACCACCTGTCAACCTTTAGCTAAACCCTATAAAATGCATCGAATTATGTGTTACAAGTTTAACTTGGTCGATAAATAATAAAGCAGTGTTAAGTTTTAATAACTATTACCATATATGGTCATAAATTTAACATGTTGTTTTAGGTTACATATACTTTATATATAGTAGATTGTATTAATAAAACCCTTCAAAAAATCTAAAAACAAAAAACAAAGTTTTTAAACAACAAATATTACCTGTCAACCTCGCAGACAAGATGCTAAACTCTCCTTAAGATTTGGCGTCGAATTATGTATTACAAGTTTAACTTAGTCGATAAATAATAAAGCAGTGTTATGTTTTAATAACTATTACCATATATGGTCATAAATTTAACATGTTGTTAGGTTACATATAATTTATATATAGTAGATTGTATTAATAAAACCCCCCAAAAAATCTACAAAAAATAAAGCTTTTAAACAACAAAGACCACCTGTCACGCAAACAAGATAACTAAACTCTCCTTAAGATTTGGCGTCGAACTATGTATTACAAGTTTAACTTAGCCGATAAAAAATAAAGCAGTGTTAAGTTATAATGACTATTACCATATATGGTCTTAAATTTATCATGTTTAGGTTACATAAAATTTATATATAGTATGTATTAATAAAACCTCAAAAAAATCTAAAAACAAAAAATAAAGTTTTTTAACAACAAAGACCACCTGTCAACCTCGCAGACAAGATAGCTAAACTCTCCTTAAAATTTGGCGTCGAACTATGTATTACAGGTATAACTTGGTCGATAAATAATAAAGCAGTGTTAAGTTTTAATAACTATTACCATATATGGTCATAAATTTAAAATGGTGTTTTAGGTTAAATATGATCTATACATAGTAGATTGAATCAATAAAATACCCCAAAAAGATCTAAAAACAAAATATAAAGTTTTAAAATAACAAGAACTACCTGTCAACCTTTCGCAGACAAGTTAAACTCTCCATAAAATTTGGCGTCGAACTATGTATTAAAAGTTTAATTTGGTCGATAAATATTAAAGCAGTGTTAAGTTTTAATAACTATTACCATATATGGTCATAAATTTAAAATGGTGTTTTAGGTTATATATGATTTAAATTAAGTAGATTTAAACAATAATAAACTCAAGCAAAAATTTAAAAACAAAAATAAAGTTTTTAAACATCAAAGACCACCTGTCAATTTATTGGCACACACAATAGGATAGTTAAAATCCCTATAAAATTTGGAGTCGAACGATATATTATATGACCCAATTTGCTGCATGAACACTCAATTAACATAAATTTTAAAAACCAAAAAAATGTTTCGTGTTTTAGTAAGTTTTAAAACACGAAACATTTTGCCAAAATCTAAATTAATTTTTAAAACACGAAAAAAATATTTCGTGTTTTAAAAAAACAAAAACACGAAACATTTATAAATGTTTCGTGTTTTTGTCCTGCCGTCTGTAAATGTATTTGTATTTCTTAAGTGGTTAATTTCTAACAAACAATGGTGAATTAAATCAAAAGTTTTAGAAACATAAATTGTGCATTGAACATGATCATTAATTATATTTAATAAAAAAAGTAATTTTTCAAATGATAAATATAAAAAAATAAATTGATGATTATAAATATGGTTAAAAAACCCCGACGCTTCGGCCCTGTGACCTAAAGATATAAAAACTTTTTTTATTTAAATTTTTAAAAGAGTATTTAATTATTATGTAATTTAAAAAAAAAACAATGGCGACGTGTTGACTACACCACCGATGGGGCAACAGCCGGGGTATGGCGCATTCACTTACTTCCTTGATTGCATCATGTTGAAAAAATTAATGAAGGGAAGAAAAAATATCAATAAAATCTTTTATTTCACTAAAAATTTCAAGACAATCTTTTACAACTAGAGGCAATCGGTTTAAATCAGTGAATATACGGGAAATGGTTTCCAGCCATTTTGCTTAAAAATACTTGAACACCTCTTTTTCCCCAGACATTATGTTCGCCCCATCCTAGCATTGTGCAATCAGGTTCTTTGGTTCTAGATTGAATTCTAACAAAAGATTGTTGACAAGTGAGGAATTTTTTTTGGCATCATATAATTTGCTTTCAAAATATACAGCTTTCTGTAACATCATATTTCTCTATATATCTAATAACAACAGAAATAATTTTTGTGTTAGTTAAATCTCTTTAGCGGATGAGTTGATATGAATGAAAACACTTTTTAAAAAAAAATATTTTTTAAAATAATAATTTTAGATATTTTTGATGGAGCAAATTTAATTTTATGGGAGTGGAAAAGCAAAAATAAAATTTCGTGCCTGCCGCAATTGTATATGGGATTATCCCAGCACTTTTTAAATTAGGATATCTTTTATACAAGCAAAAAAAATGTTTATACCTTATGGCTATTTAATTAAATTTTTTTAAATCAGAATAATAAACAAAAAATTTAATTCAATCGGTAAGTGGGGAATCTGGGTACCCTAGCACTTTTCTCGCAACTAGGTAAGTAGAATATTTGGGTACCCCAGCACTTATTATCTTTTGAACAAGCGAACAAAAATAAAATTTTATGACTTTTTAAGTACAATATTGAATGAAATAAATAATCACTAAATTATTGAATAAATTTAAAGCAGAAACTTTTAGGACTTTTTTGTAAATATGTCTTGTACTTCTATATTAAGCTAAAATGCTTCCACATTTTAACATAATGGAAGGTATGTCTTCTATTACAATATATTATTACTTAATAATAATATTGATCTATATGCAGGTGCATTATAAAATACTTAATTTAAAAAATATTAAAATGATTAGCTTAAAGATTGACTAATTTTAAATTTTTAACAATTTAATTAAATAATTTTTTATTTTATTCAAGAATTTGTATTTCAGAAATAGCATTTTAGGGCACGTGCAAAGTGAGTTTTTATTTTAGTAAAATTTTTAAAATTTTGAAAAAAAAAATTTTTCTACAGTGCTCACTTCAATAAATTGGCACATGTCAGAAATAGAATGATCAATAGACACATAAAATGTGTCCATCATCTACTATATTTTAGATCGTTGTCATTAATTAAATGATCACGGTCACAATTAAATGATCGCGATCACAATTAAATGGCCAATATGATGTTTTCATGATAAATCTCCTTATGTTGTGGCTAGATAGTCACACAACTTAGTGATGTTTACCATAAAATCCTCATCTTGGCCAATTAATTGTGACCGTGATCATTTTATTAGTGACCGCGATTAAAAAAATAGTGGCACATGGCCACATTATATGTGACAATGATCATTTTTCTTCTGACAATGGCCAATTTATAGTGGCCAGCACTGTAATAAAACGCAAATTTTTAAAAAGTTGTCAAATTAGTATATGCACATAAAATGCTTTTTTTAAAATAAAAAATTTTTTTAAAATTTAAAAATAAATAAGATTTTTAAAATTTTCAGAATTTTCAAAATTTTACGAAAATAAAAACCCACTTTGCACGTGCCCTTATTAATTTGGCTTTTAGAAGTTTGCGTTTTATTATAAAATAAAATTTTTTAAAATTTTGAAAATTTGACGAAAATAAAAACTCATTTTGCACGTGCATAAGCAAAAATAATATAAGGCAGGACATTGAGTGCGGCTTTCTAAGCCAGATGGTTATTTAGGCATTCAGATTCATCACATCTGACAAAGGCAGTTCTATATGCAAAAATTTGATAATCTAAGTGTCCTACAATCTGATGTCATTTCATTATCGCCATTATCTACTGTTTTGAATGAAGGCAAATTTTTATATTCTCCCAATTTTTTTTTAAAATTAATTTAATTTTTGGTTTAGCAGGTTGTAAACATAACTCTAACTATCATTGTAAATGCCATATTGAACCTGAAGTTTATCTTACCCCACTCCAAAGAAAAAATCAGCTTCTTAAAGATTACAAAAATAAGATAAAATTTTTAGAACTTGAGAATGATAAAAATCAAAGAATTATTAAAAATTTAGAAAATGAGGTAGAAAATATAATTTGTTAAAATATAATAATCTACTTTATTTAAAAATGCTTGCTTCTCTTTTAGGTGAACCTTCTTAAAGATAAACTGTTGATCATGACTGATTTGTCAACAAGTAATGATTTTGACTATTTATAGGCATTTCTTTTTACAATAGACTTTATTTTGGACAATTCTCTGTTATTGCATCTAAAACTAAAATCAATAAATATGAGCAACTATATATTATGTGTTTATTTTAAATATATAAGAAAATATATAACATCTGGCTTTTGTGATGGCACAAAGCCCTAATAACACTGTGCAATAGTGTAATAATAAAAAAATATATTTTCTATGCTAATTTCAGATTTGGCCTTTCAATTTTACCATAAACATTTAGTTTTCATTAAATATTTGGTTAACGTTATAAAAATTTGCCTATGGAGTCTTATAAATAGGAATGATATTGAATAAGATATGCTTTGAGCCCTTATTTAATTTAAATTTATATGTTAACATCTTACTCGTTTGAATTATAATTAATGACAATTTTGGACATTTTTAATTTTTTTACCCACTTACTCACGTTAAATTGCATTTCAATATTTTAACACATTGTAATTGTTTGCTCTCTTGACCAATATTTTATTCCTCTCTTTTTGATTTCACATTCCATTTTTAGGCATCATGTCAATCACTTCCAATTTTTTGATTAACAAAAAATTAAAAAAATTTAAAGTTTTTTTTAAATTACGTTTATTCAAAGTATCGTCATCAAATATTGAAAATTGATTAAAACTTGAAGAATATCATTGCAAAAATGAGCATACATAGAAATTATGATGAAAAGCATTATGAAATTAATCACAAAATTAATTCTAGGGTTGATTTTCAACAACATATATAAATTTAGCCAGATATAATTTTAAATTATCTTTTTATTAACATTTAAATTTTACATGGTAAAAAATGATTTTGTCTGCCTAATTGCAAAATGGGTTTATAAAATTTTTTGAAAATCTGCTAAAAACGTTTTGTTGAGTTTGTATTGAATATTTGGCAGTATCTACATTATTTTTTATCATCTTGCCTTTAAAAGTTTAAAATTTACCATTTTTATTATGCAAATTTATTTTGAAAAAATGATTAAAAATTAGTGAAAAAATGGTTAACAGATTTGAATTTAGGAGGATTTGCCTTAAAAACACTTTTCTTTCTTGCCCATGTTTTGTTGCATTGTGTAATAGTCCAAATGAATTGTTTTGTCTTAATCACCTTATATATCTAAGGGGCATGTGAGTTTTTTTAAAAGTTTGTCATCTCAAACAAAGGAAATGATTTTGAAGGGAAACCTTTTGGGAAAATTTGTCTATGTTTATCCTTCAATTTAATTGTTTTTATCTATATATGAATGAATTGCTTTAACACAATTTTTTTAAATTTTTTTCAATTAGGCACAGATAGCCATCAATTTATCCAAGCACTTGCACCTAAGCAAGCAAATTTGATGAATTTATTGTTGGAATTAAAATGTCAAATGGCCAATGCATCAAATAATCAAGTTTACTCTAAATTTTGAAAACTTTGTTATTTCTTTTTTTTTGTATACATTAAATAAAATTTCACTATTTTTAATTTTTAACTTTTTTTTACACTAATTTAAGTTATATTCACAGCTTCATGCTAATAAATACAAAATAAAAAATGGAATTTTGCCAACGCAATACACCAAACCACCTCAAGTTGTGGAAGAAAAAGACAACTTTACAGATAATCATGAAATTACTGAAATTAGTAAAATTCAAGGAGAAGATGCCGTGAACAACAATAACAATATTGATAATAATAGTAATAGTTATACAAATTACGGGAATAAAACTTTGTGTAAGACACCGAAAGGTCAGAATGTGATAAATGGTTACAATCCTAAAACATTGACTCCTCAAAATTTTGCAATGAATTGTCATGCTTCAGTACACGATTTTTCTTTAAAGAAAAGGCGTGATCAGACATGTCCTACTTCGTTTGAAACGTCCTCAGTTATTAAATTTGGTAGTCAACACATAAATGGCTTTATACGTATTCCTAAACCTTCACCTTTTAGTGACACTTTAAGAATTTATTTAACCAAAAATGCATTTGATAAAATTGAGGCAAAAATTGCGAAAGCCATGCAGGCCCTGGTAGAACTTAATGCTCGGACTTTTCAGACCATAGATGAATGTACTTTTTTGGTTGAAACCCATAGAAATTTGGCCACTGAAATTAGCCTCAAGCATGATTTTCTTAAAGGTGTTATATACCACCTCTTGACTCATGGTAACCTTAACCTCGCAATCGTCCCTTCCACTCAACCATCCAATCTTAAACTGTCCCGGGATGCTATCAAAGATTTTGAAAGTGGCTCAACCCCAGATGATAGTAGACCAGCAAAAGAGGAAGACGTTAAGCTTAAGGATCCGGAAAAAGAATCACACATAAATGCCTTGTCTGCCATCCTGGGATATAACAAAGCCCAGATGGCCGCTATTAAACAGCATTTTTTGTAAAAATATAATATAGATAATAGTATGGTATGTGTCAAATTTTCTAGGTCAACAACATTAAATGCCTGGGCAGATGTAAGCTATCATGCATCTTTTTTTTCCTCATGCCAAATTTTTTCAATAGTTAATTCTTTTGTATGGGCTTGAGACTCAAAAACGAAGAAGATTATAAAATTGTATACAAAATATCATAACCTTTTGATACTCAAATGAGGAAGATGTAATTCACTATCAATGTTTCAAACATTCCAAAAATTAAATTAAAAATGAAATCTTTACAGACTTAAAATCATCTCTTCAGATATTAAAGTTTTTCTTTTTAAGATTTTTTTAATTAATAATTGATGATGATCAGGAAAAATAAGAAACATTTTCAGTAACGGTGTTTGACAAGTAACTTAATAAGGAAAGAAACTACATGCGCCTAATTGTTTAGTTAGATCTCCTTTTTTTTATAAAACCTATAAATTTTGATTTTTGTTTTTATATATATTTTGCAAAATATGAATTATTATTCAAATTTTTAAAGTTTGTTTTATTCATATTTACAGTGTTACATTCTCAGGCCTATAAAAATGTAGCTTGGCATTTTTTTTAATTTTTAATATTCAACTTAATGATTTATATAATTGCAAAAAATAGAAAATATTATTTAACAAAATTTACAGCTCGGTTCTTTGT
The DNA here is from genome assembly GCA_030555515.1 of Acutogordius australiensis. Taxonomy (NCBI): domain Eukaryota; kingdom Metazoa; phylum Nematomorpha; class Gordioida; order Gordea; family Gordiidae; genus Acutogordius; species Acutogordius australiensis. The sequence goes on from CM060243.1 coordinate 19,823,327, forward strand.
ACATTCGTGTAACAATTGCATATAGTATTTTTTACAGATTGCAATTTTAAAACTAGTCACATTGTTCATTGCAGTATATATATTAATTCAACAAAGGCTAATATATATCAATTTATTTTAGCCACGAAAATATTTTCCTTACCTATTAAAAATAATCATACTAAACTTTTTATAATCATCTAGTTTTTTGGGGCAATTTAATTTATTTATTTATTGTGCATATTTAATCCATATACAATCACTTATTTATTCACACATTCCACCAATTAAAGGCCTTAATTGATATCCAATAGTTTCTATTATGAATTTATATATTTGGGGTTTTCTAATCAGTTTTGCATAAATTTTACGATCTCTCTTCTATGTTTTATCTTGCATATATGCATTTTTTTCATGTAAAGAATGTTAAATTAGACTTTGGATAATTGTTTTTTTAAATTAAAAGAATGTTGACGTAGTTAGAAGTTTGCATATTATAACTATTGTGGACCCAATATAAATACTATATATTATTTATAAAATTTTATAGTATTTTCCCCCTTTTATTAATAGTATAGCAATTGTATAACTGCTGGCACATTTTTTTAGCTAACAAAACAAACTAATCCTTTTTTTATAAAAAGGTCTTAAACAACTAATTAATTATGCTTTGTTTGTTGTATATATTTTATAGCTAGAACTAGTTAAACTTATTTTTTCAAGGGTACTAAGCAGTTTTAATTTAAACCAAGGCTAAAAATTATAAAACTCTTCCAAATCATAAATAAAAACATAAATGGATCAATTGTCTTATCCTTTAATTTAAAGCTATTTTATTTTATATTATTAAATAATATAAGGTATTAGAATTTGTCTGATTTGACCTTATTGTTTACATATCGTCAAATTTTTGGTTAGGCCCAAATTTATTTAGAAGTGAAAGTTGCAATTTATTAATTGTTATAGATTGGTTTTTTGAATACAATTTGTATTTCAAAAACTTTTATTTTATTTTAAATTTTTATTGATCTTCAAAAAATTGGAGACGCCAGACACAATATTAAATTTGTAATTGCAAGATATCCTACTTTAACTTATTGTTTTCCGGTGTTATTTCTCTGATTAAGGTACCTTTATATATTCTGAATCACAACAACTTTATTTATTTTAAATTGTTGAAAGGTGCACACACTATATTTTGCAATTTATTAATATTTTGCAACTTTTAACTTATTTTTAAAAGACACATTTTATTGTTTATAGTATTTTTAATAATTATTTAATTTATTCCGCACTTGTTTGATGGCATTTCATTATTTATTTACACTCTTAAATAAAATTTTTAACAAAGCTTAATATTTAGAGTTGGTAGAAAATTGGTAGATAGCCGTCCTAATGCTTGAATTTTGACATAATAATTTAGCCCTTAGCCAATTTAATAGATCAGGTGTAAAATTAAACCTATGAACAGACAAGATTTATTGTTAAACTTTTAGGTTCAATTTAAATATACATAATGAAAAATGGTTATGTGGAATAATCTATAAATATTTTCATTACAAATTTATTTATGTTATAACAAATTTAATGATTTATGTCTTTTAGGGTCATAACCTTAACTTTTTTTAGTTTAATTAAAAAAGACTCGCAATAATTTCTAAAAAACAAATTTTGTATTATAAATAACTCCCCCCATTGATGGTTTATACGACAGCTAATTCTGAGCGGCGACCGGTCGAAAAATAAATATGTGCCCCCCCCCCCCCCCGCCCCGCCCCTTCCTGGATAGGATAAGAATATTTTATATTTATTACCAAAAGTTAGCATTACAAATAATATAATAAATAAAATGATATGTTTATATATTAAATTATAACCATTTACACCAAATGACAAACGCATTGACAAATTAAATCTTATTCAAAGGTTTTATCTAGTTATATTTATATTGTATTTAAAAAAGGTTAAAATATTTTTTGTATTTAATTGTATCTTGAACAAAATCCTATTTTGATATAGATATATCGTTTTTAAACGCCCATTAGAAATATATTTCTAAAATTATTGATGCGCAATTAGGCTAAACTGTTCCACTGATATCGATCAAAGATTTTTTTGATTCATTAAATGCGACGTAAAAGCCAGTAGAATTTGTATATCATGGCACAACGGTAAAAGCCCGGTTTTTTTCGAAGCATAATTCTCCACAATCTAGATATTGATTTTTATGTTTCATCATTAACAAACAAAATGGGTAATTACAATTTTAGGAACCCATTTAAATATTTATGACCAAAATAAAAATCTGAGCACAGCGTTACATTCGATTCGTTATTTTCTTACCTTTTAACATTAACCAAAAAACGCGTTTTTAAGTCATTATAATTATTAAGAGTCAGGTGCAAATAAACATTTTAGTAGAAGATTAAAAATTAGGTTCCGGTCTTCTATAACTAATCTCGTGAGTAGGGCATGTCAAAACTCCGGAATTGGGAAGGAGTTCCTACTCCGGAGTTTTTTTTGGAATTTGCTTAATTAGCTTGGAATTGTGTATTTCTGTAGTCCAAACTCATTTTGTTTAATGAAAGTTTTAAATAAATGAAAAGGCAACTAATTTTTTTTTTTGCGAAGAGTTATGACAAGCCCACTCGTGAGAATGGCATACAATCTGAATTGTTTTTAGCTTAGGGCACGTGCAAAGTAAGTTTTTATTTTCGTAAAATTTTAAAAATTTTAAAAATTTAATTTTTTTCAAAATTTTTTTAAAAAATTTTTATTTCAGAACATTTTATGTGCATAAACTAAGTTTGGCAACTTTTTAAAAATTTGCGTTTTATTACAAAATAAAATTTTTCAAAATTTTAAAAATTTTGCGAAAATAAAAACTCACTTTGCACGTGCCCTTAGTAACAAAACAAAGACAAACAAATGGTTTGAGGTTTCTCCCATACCTTTCCTCACTTAGGGGCGTCATACCCGTTAGGACTTTGACTCTTTTAAAGCAATTAATATTGCTAACGGGTTAAATAGCAAGATTTGCACGCACCCCGGCGACCTAGGTTTTTAGCCTAGGCTATTACTTATAGACATATCGTATAAGACCTACTGCCTAAGCAGGCCACTCAGAAGCTTTTAAGTGGTTGCACATTTATGCTATTTTTCCGAAGAAAAAAGCTACTGTGCACGGAATCGAACTCGCCGCCTCCTGCGTCTAAGGCAAAAGGTTTGCCACTGGCTATCTGAGCCGATATTTTTAGCTCAGTGACAACATTTCTCTCTTACACGCAGGATGTCGGCGTACAACTTGCATTGGTGGCTTTTTTTCTTTGAAAATAGCACATGTACAACCACCTTAAAGCTCTTCAGTGGCCTGCATAGGCAATAGGCCCTAACGTTATGCCTATAGCTAAGGGTAAAATTCTTAAGTCGGGGGCTTGCGATCAAATTTCAACTCGGCAGCAATTTAAATTGCTTTGTCCGTATTAAGTCCCGATGACACCCCTATATGGTGGAACCCTCATATGCAATCAATATTTTCAATTTTAGTATGTTTTCGAGACGAGGAGATATAGGAGAGACTTAGATTTTGTGTCTCAAATACATTAAAATTAAAGAACAAACCTGTGTTTTTGTTATACAAGTAATAATATCGTGAGAATGCTTTGTTGAAACACTTGTAAACGCCGTAGTCATTTTTGGTAAAGTTGTTGAATATAAGAATGGCTCCTTCCCTTATAAGTCTCGTATCCTTGCTAATTGATATTCCTACAATTTATTTATATAGATTTATAACTAATTATTAAGTTTCTCAATGTCATTGTGAGGATTGCAAAAATGTGGATGAAAGAGTAAAAACATACGAGGCACTTAGCTCATAGCAGCAGGTAAGATGGGCTCATACCGCGCAATAATAAAAAGGGCGTATTCTTCTTATATGGGGCAACATTATGTAATTCTCGTTTCAGTCCGCCTGGTAGGTAGCCCGTTCAATTGAACAAATATTTTATATGGCATTATCAGGGCATGTCAAAACTCCGGAATCGGGAAGGAGTTCATCAACTCTGGTGTTTTTTGCTAGATAGCATTCGCTTAATGGAAATTTGTATTTTTGTAGTCCAAACTCATTTTGTTTAATAAAAGTTGTAAATAAATAAAGCAGCGAATTATGTAATTAATACATAATGTTATTGCAATTTTTTTGCGAATTGGAGTTATGACAAGCCCTCGGCATTATATCAATAATGTATTTATATTTGCTCAATTTAAACTATTTTAATTTTTTTTCACCCTATAGCTTTGATGGTTCAACGTAGATTAACAACATAAAGATAAACTAAAATGTAAAAAAAAATCTTTTTAAAATGAAAAATAAGGAAATTAATAATAAAAAATAGCGTGCTTCGCAATAAAATAATTTGATGCATTTATTGTTATAAATACACTATCAACAAATTTTTATTATTGTTGTGTCGATGACCAGTATTTGCGCTCTCTAATAAACGTTTCCTATTAGAATCTCTTCGTGTAACTGTTCATACAAAAATTTGCTAAGTTTATTAAAAATAATTTTTGTCAAAGATTCTTTTCTAAGTTTTCTTTTAAGTTGTGCAAACTTATGTTCACTATTTGAATTGATCAAACTAGTTTATAACACCAATAATATTTTTTTAAGTTAGTTCCTTTTTCCGACAATACGTTGAGCAAAGTAATACTAGTCTTTTAAAAATCAAAAATTGCGGATTTTCAACAAAATAAAATTAAGAGCTATTGATTCGCGAAAGATACATTATTTGTTTTTTTTATAATTAAATAATGGCATTATGATCTAATAGCGATAGGTAAACGAATTTGAAAGGACCTTACTTATTAGAATTTAATTAATTGTTTCGAATTTTTTAATATTAGTTAAGAAATTGTCATTCTAAAACTCTTATTTGAATATTAAACTGGTTTACCAAAATTTAGGTATTGAAGAACTACAAAATCTGGTCAAAAAATAACAAAATATGAATAATATCACGGTGTTTGTAACTTTAAAATTAATGAAAATATTTTGTTTTCACATTGGTAACTTCTTTTTCATATGAATTAATAAAATTAGAACTTCTAAATTTAACAAGCTCTAATATTTGGGTTGTTTCGCATTTAAACCTCTGATGGCGGCATTAGTTTTCAATGTTTATAGCAGCCTAATTTGACTAAACCGATGGGTATACACTGTGTTAAAAATTGATGGTAGTCTTGGTTTAATTAATTCATTTAAAAAATATGTCGACTTGTAAACAACGCCCCAATATTTTTACCTGCGTTTCGCTGGCCTTTCAAGCCCACACGTATCCATTCGAACGGAGGATTCAGGGGAATATAATTTTTCTTATCCTTTAAATTGCAGCTTAGCTGCAATGGATCTCCAATTGTCCCAAACATCGGTTGAGGAAACACCTTTAGTAATATACGCATATTTTATGTATCGTAGATTTTTTCAAAAGGTAGGCAAGGTCCGTGATATATAAACCTTTTCAAGCATTGTTTCAATACCCTAATATATATATCACATCACATAGAAGAAATGCAATTCTATACAACCGAATTCTGTTTTTAGCTGCCTCCATCATTTTCCACAGGCAAAATTTATTTTTGGTCTTCTAACCCTAACTTATCTAAACCTATTTTAAAACTTCACCAGACAATTCCATAACTTTAACTTAACCTTGAACACCAACACAATTAATTTAAAAATAGATAGATGCATTTATTATCAAAAAGGCGGTGCATATTTGCGAAATACCTGCAAACTAACATCGAATATACTGAATGTTAAATTTGTAGAAAATCCTTTAAAGGTTTTTCTTTGATATATTAATTGGATTGATTGTATTTATTATAGATCTATATACCATTTTTTCCATTATTTATTTGTCATTGCAGGCAAAGTTTTTGATAGCAAATTTTATTTATTAAATTTCATAAAATGATCAGCCATATCTAAAACATAAGTTTTTTGTAATATTTTGTAAAGGACCGGTACTCCATAGTATAGGTTATTTAGGCATGAAAACTTTATAACTAAATTTTGTAGGAGGGCCTTGGCAACTAATTCGCTTTAGTTGTTTGAAATAACTGAACTGCAAAGTAATGAAAACTGTTAAAAAAAAACTTGGCCTAAATTTATCGACGTATGTATAAATTTGAGGTAAGAAAATTATCTTAAAGTTAAAAATTAGACCTGACCAATTAACGTGTAAATCTTGTGAGTGGCATTCAATTAAACAACAAAAAGTTTTTTACTAAGGTGTTTAAATATGCGTTAGTTACCTAGTGAATTTGGGCCGTAAATAAATGATTTTCGCATCTTCGAAAAACTATGTTACCGAAATATGGGACAGACCCCATAATTTATTGTTTCTGAGAGTGTCGTAGTGACTTTTAAGTTATTCCCATTTAAAATGTTTGTGTGGATGCACATAATGAAAAAGCGATTTTTTGAATTTCCCCTAATTATTCTAGAGGTTTGAATGATATATCATAAATTATGCGCAGCCCACATGTTTTGGTATCACCCTATTTGTCGCAAATTTTAACAATTGTAAGGGATTTTTTGGTAATTTCTAAAAAAATTATGCGGTGTTTTTTGTTTTTGCATTAAAGGATATATCTAGGCTGATGTATTTTTTATGTGTTTTTCTCGCTTAGCTTGAGCAGGCTAATTAACTTAATTTATCGTGGTATTTAAAAAAATTTATCTAAGGTGTGCTTGTTTCGCAATACAGATGTAAGTCAAGATTCAAAGGCCCGCTAGGCCGAGCCATATCTTATGCCTCACTTTTTTTAAACTTTTGTTAACAAGAACAAAAAATGAAAAATTTATTTTCACATAAAAGTTATTAATTTACCACTAGAGTTAAATTCAGGTGGCTGATTTTTTTTATTTTATTTTTTGCTCTAAAATTATTTTTTTGGTAAGGGGGTGGAAAAATTTGCTCTAGTGTATAATAGTGGGATTTAGATCATCAAATACTCCAGTAATTTTTAATAAGAACAGGTGGATCATTGAATTATGAAAAATGTATAATAATTTGAGAAAGTAAATTGTCTGCACTAATGTCCGTTTTTCTTTAAAAATTAACCGATTATGCAGAGTTAGGGGTACCTGCTTAATAACCACCTCCTCACGGCCCTTTCTTGTTTGAGCCCGCCATACCCATTAGGGTTTTGGCACTTGCTTTAAAATTATAAATAAAATACAAAGTTTAGAAGTAACCTTCGAGTGATAAAATTTATCATCTTTAGTTCTTGTTATCATAGTTTAAAATAATATGGCAAAATGAGATCTAAAAACATTTTCATTGTTAATTTTAGTGTGACCACAATTAATACAATTTATAATAACAGTTTGACAATTAATATTTTGAATGAAGTTAAAGATTTTAATCTTTTCCTTGATACAAATATATTGTCATCGAAGTGAATAATTAATATAGTAGATTAGTTTTTGTATTTTGTTGGAATGTCATATGTTTTTTAAAATCAAATATTACAAATTTATTTGTTTTTTTTTGGACTTAATTGTTTGAAAATTAAATATGATCATCTTTAAGACATTATTATATTAGAAAGAAAAAAAATAATTAAGTATAGTGAAATTAAATTTAGTTTAGTAGAGAAAGCAACTCAACTATAACCGCCAAATTTAATTTGAACAATTTTAGGCAATAAAAGTCTGGGCTTGAGGGTAGCCCACCATTCGCTTATAACTATTTTATTCGCCAACAATCGCTGGCTCAAGCCTTATTTACTTAAATTAGTTGATTTTAGATTACGACCCTGAACGGGTATGGCGCCCCTATGTTTGTGGAGTGTTAAAATTATATTTTTTTTTGTAAAAGTTGATTATTGTTGTTTTATAAGACATTATCAATCAATATCAACCTCGTTCTCTGTGCTATTTGCGTATAAGAAGCTATTATATATTTCCGCTAGTTTTTCAACAGGAATATCAGCATCCACACCTATATTCAAATATAAAAATTCAAATGGTGAGAAGAGTCCATAAATAACTTATTACACAACCCACTATGGATGTTAAAATACACATTTGATTCAAAGTTAAATAATATGAAAATAAATGCATAAAAAAAATATTTTCGAAAACAAACTCCTTTTTTCGAACAAAAAAAAAGGAAAAAATTTGACAAAATAATTTTAGAATGTGGTAATTTAAGTGAGTTTGTAAAAATAAATGAGTCAAATAGAGATATATATATAAACTGAACAAGTTTTTTTAATATGTATTGAAATTCATATAAAATAAAAAGTTAAGAAAATTTACGAAGATTTGTTTTTAGCATTTATTGAAAAATTTATAAAAAAGACACCAGATCATCAACCTAATTTAGACATCAAAGTCGTGATTCTAAAGGCCCCTCAAAAGGCCCCGAACGTAAATTTAAAACGGGCCGGACCTAACTAAGAAAATATAAATATGGCCCTGGCCGAACCTGGATTTTCTTTTTTTTATTGCTTTTAGCTATGCTATAAGGACCAAAATACATTTTTTTTTTAATTTGGCACTTTGGATATGATCGAACTTAAAAAATTATAGCCTGATATATAAGATATCAGGGTCCGTAATTTCGATTTCAGACCAAGACAAATAAATAACAAAATTATGGGCCAGGCCAATATGTTGAAAAATGTGTCGTGGGTGGGCCAGGCCAAAAAATCACCGCCCAGTTTGAGTCCTAAATGAGGAAAACTAGTTAATATTATGAAGTATTCTAGCACTTTTTACAGAAATCCCCCAACAAATTACCCTTTTGGTAATCATTGTATGCTTTGCTGGTAAAAAATTTTTTGTTAAATTTTATATCTCAAAAGGATATTAAGGGATTTTGAGACTGGGCAGTAATATAACATAGGTATACAAATTATTATATCCAAAAGTATATTATTTAGATGATCCCACATGTACTATATTTTCAATTTTTTTACTGTTTTTTTATTACACTCTTTTTCAGCATGCCAGTGACACTTTTTGGGACCTTAGACTCGAAAATTAAAATAAAAAAAGTATGTTTTTTACAAATAAGCTATTAAACTTTAAGGTTTTAATAAGAAAAACGATATTTTTGCTAAAGTTAATCATATTTAAAATTTATGTGTAAAACTTAAAATTGAAAAAGTCAGCAATATCAAAGTTAAATAATAAATTTTAATATAAATAGAATTTTTTGGATTTAAAAGCACATATTTAAATTAGTTAACTGTAAACATATTTTTAAAAATATTCTTTATGTCAATCTTTAAATCTATAATCTAAGAAGAGGAAAGAATATCCTGGGGGAAAACGGAAAATGGTGATGTCAAAAACATAAACAAAATCAATAATTAACAAAAGCACTTTCAAAATGTATTTTTTCCTAGGCTTCACATAGCACTTACATGTCCAAATTTGGTTAAACAATTTTACATTTCATTTAGACTGAGGAACAGGCATAGATAAAATTTACTACACGGTTATTATCAATTAATAGACGCATTAAGTAAAATTTAAAAGCTTAAATATTCATATATTTGTCAAAGATATTTTTTCAAGTAATTGCAAAAATATATATTACTATCTCTTAGTCTGCGGTATGCCCAAATTCCTTCGTCTTCTTCTAAATTGTTTTTCAGGAGATTAATAGCTTTAAGGAAATCTAGCAGACTCCAAGGGTTGGATGAAGAGGACTTTGATAAGGTCACATATCTTAACAGCATGCAGTTGAAAAAAATTTAATTAGAATTTACAGATTTTTTTCATCCAAAATTTGTCTTAAAAAACATTAACCATAATCCCCTCCCCCTAAACGATAGATGGTTATTTAAAAAAGTCTAAACTATTATTTCCCTGTTAAAACTAAAATCTCTATTATGGCATTTATCTTATTTATATACCCACATTTTTTAGATAATAATTGCTTGGCATATTCAGAAGCATAAATTTTATTTTGCAAATGATCCCATATAGTTATAAATTCCCCCAATAATACGTCTTTTTCAAATAAATCAATAATTTAAAACTACCTTAAACTACATAGTTATATGTTAGAATTGCGAAAAAAATTAAGATTAATGCAACCTTGTTCTATAAATGCAAAATATGCATTTAAAAGAACAAATTATGAAAGATAAAATCCTCATTGGAATAGAGCTATATTTAGAAAATTTGTGGTGAAAAATTTATTTAAATTTTGCTCATTTTTTTTTAATACAAATAAAATATATGTATCTAGACTAAAAAAAACTGCAATATAAGATTAAAATTGCGGTTGCGAAATTATCGCGCGCACCAGCTGATTTAGATGTTTTAAAAGCATCTCACCCTTTGGTGTTCGGATTGGCGGGATTGTAGCAGGTGTAGGAGCCTAAATGAATGTCTGATGCGTTTAGGATACGTAGGAACCCGTTAAGCTCGAATCGTCTGGGATCGGTTGTTTCTTTTTTATTGGCTATTGGTATGCTTTCACGTCGCCCTAGTATCATTATGAAAACAGAAAACGCATAATAGCTATAGAGGCCGTGCAAGCTATACAATATTTCGTGCGTCAACTTAATATACTAGAATATTATTGTCTTTGTTAATTTTTTGTAAATTAATTGTATACTTATTTGGGAATTATGGACCTCGATCTTATTATTGCGCTACTTTTAAATTGGCAGTGATTAAAAAATTAATTAAGTTAAGCCTTTAAAAGTGATTTGATATACCTGGGACCGGTAAATGTGTCCAAATCACTTTTTCCTTAATTGGAACAGGACATGTAAGGTTGAGATTAATTCCTTCGTCCGGGTCTACTTTGTAGATTAAAGGTGACAGCTGGGCGGGTTGGCTATCGAAGGAAGCGAATTCCATTGGTTGAACTTCATTTCGTCCACATATTAAAAATATCTTATTAGTTTCATCATTTATTATTATATTCACACCTTAGTATTTAATTAATTTGATTCGTATCTGTTGTAAATAATTAAAAAAGATTTGATTCAACGGTTTTACATATCTAAAATGTTTATTGTTTTAGTCTAATCTGAATCATGAAAGAGTTATAATGAGCAACTGAAAATGTCATGCCAATATATTGACGACATAGGCTGACACGCTCTAAATTGCCGCGCATGGCACATCCGCCACACAAATATTCATTACCGAATTTCTTCAACTCTCAAAAAGGCTTAGATATCGTTCACGAACTTTCCAACCACACCCTGGATGACGGCATACAATGGTGTCACCTGTTTTTCTCGGGCACAAAAGCTCCATAAGGACTTTACTTAAATCTTCTCCTTCCAGTTTTCTCCATCATTCGGTTTAGGAATTTCCGGAGTCAATAGATTCTCAAAATACGTCTCTTTTAGTCGATTTCATGCGACCTAAGTCCCTAGGTACTTGACAACCAACACCAAAATTTTCCTTTGAGTTATCAAATAATGTAAAGAAATATCTAAAACCCCGCTACATTAACCAAAAAATAAATTATTGGTCGTTAAATATAGCTCAATGGGCCCCCTTAAGCTCTTAAGCTTTATTTTAACCTTTTTTTGTTTAAAATTATATTTTTCGTTATAATATATCTCTTTATATTTTTCAATATGAATTAGAGTTTTAACCGGTCCGTGTGGCCCTCCCCGACTGTTAAATTTTAATTTGCCCGGCCCGAAATTTGATTTTTAATTTTAGATCCAGCCCAAATTTACAAATATGGCTCGAAAATTTTATACTACAAGCTAAAAAAACTTTGTATTATTAATAAAATATAGAGTGTAGAAGTAATACTTTACATCGTGAGTTGATAAATTTATAATTATTAGCTCTTGTTATTAAAATAAATTAGGTAAAATGAAAAAAAGCCCAGCCTGTAATCCTTTTTTTCTAACTCAAGTCCGGCCCGCCCAGCCCATTCAAAATTTCGGCTTGTGTTTGAAGTGGGCTGCACTGGGCCGGGTGGTCTCTCGGGTCCTTTGTTTGATCTCTAATATAAATGCATATACTACCTTTATATATTTATCATCGTATAGATAAATAAGTTTTAAATCAATTAAAAAATTTTTTATTTTATACTTTAAAAGCATTAATAAAAAGTTTCGAGCCATATTTGTGGTTAAGGGCAGGCGTTTTTGAAACGGTACTGTACACCGAAGAAATTTCATTTCTATCAAACCTTCTCTCTCGCCCTGAATTTTAAAATTAGGTTAATAGCATGGAAAATTATGACTTCAAAGACCTGCGACTATTAAACTAATTAAGATTTAAATAAATATTTAATTACGATCAAGATTGCTTTCCCTATTGTGATGAAGAAGGATAAAGCCTTGATATCTAAGGTCCTGCGGTTCGATGGTCCCGGTCGCATCAGTTTCAGTTTCGAGCCACGCCGAGCATTTGTAAAGTCCGTACTTATCGTCCGTCACCTCCGGAATAGTGTATTCGTTGTGCAAAGATGACGCGCCTTTTTTCCTCTTTAGGACAATTTTGGTGTTATTGACGTACTATGTAGTGGTGTTATAAATTGAACTAATACGATTAATATCGAGTAAATTAAATTCTTTAACTCAAAATTTAAATATACTGTGACAGGGCATGCGTTTAATTATTATATCAAAGATATTACTAATAACTCACCCTTTTCCATTTCATGAGTTTATCTAAATCTACGATTCCACTTGAACATTTAAGTGTAACTTTTGATCCAGGCGTAGCATATTGAGTTCTTGCTTCAATTTTGGACACTATCAAAAAAATCAATAAATGGGGTTACATTTTTTTTGGCATAAAGTTGTAATATTTAATGTTTCTGAATTAAAAATGATAATTAACTCAGATGGAAGACATTATTATGTATAAAACAAACCGTAATTTTTATATATTGGCCTAAGGCTCCTCGTTCTTTCAAATTTGACCGAACCCTAAAAATAAAAATTTCTTTCTTTTTAGACGGATAACCGTTATATTTGCTTTAAACAACTCTAGACAAGGGCGCGTTAAATTAGGGTGTTACAATGCAACACGATTGAAAGGTAGTTATTAGTTTCGTTGTTAATTATTATTTTCTAATTGTAAATTTTTATGATAGTAATAATAATTAAAAACTATCAATTATATTAAACTTTTTTTCGTTGCAGGAATGGGAAGCCCTAATTCAGCTGCTGTATATCCCCTTTCAACAAATGGATCCTCGTAAAATGGAGCGTCTAATATGTTAAATCAAATGGTAAAAATTGTGTCTTTTTATACAAAACCCTATTTGAAAGAACTATCTATGCATTAAAAATAACATTTAAATTGTCAACAAATATTTATGTCAGAAACGTGATTATTATGAAAACATAAAAGAATGCATCCCCGTGATGGCCTAATCTCATACATGTTTTTCGTTTTCCTTAGTTTCTTCCGTCTTTGGCTCCTTAGATCCGTCTATAACGAAAAATGGCCTTTTTTGACCAAATTGACAGATCTATATATACCCTAAAAAGAATTTAAAAATTTTTTTGCATATAAAAATCCCTTGTAACTTATTTTTTTAATCACAAATAATGGAAGAAAAATTTTACTATCAAGCTCATCGGCATTTATATAATACAAAATATTTTGCGTCCAAACTTAAATACGACACGACATATTATCGGGTTTTAATGAAAATATTATTTGAAGTTTAAATTTAACAGTTTAACTATTGTAAATATGCAAAAATAAAATTTTAATTAATTTTTGTTCTAAATCTTTTTGGTTTTTAACCTTTTTTATCTAAAATTTTCAATGTTTATAACAGACTATCTAAGTTTGATTAGAACGGCAAACGGATTTGATATTCCCTAAGATGGCAGGTTTGATCTCTGTAGTTAACTCATAACTTTCAAAATTTTTTGACCTGTGTATAATTGAAAGAGCCTTTCTTTCGCCTTAAACCATTAAAAAAGAAAGTCCGTAATAGACTCATGAAATGGATTCAAAATCAGGTCCGTAACAGACCCCATTGTACATTTGGTTTGCAATGTTCTTATCCTACATTGTCTTTAAAACCTTTGATTAACACTAATCAACAAAGTTTGCCTTCGAACACGTGCAACTGATTTTTTTTTTCGTGAAATTTTCACAATTTTGAAAAAATTTATTTTGTAATAAAACGCAAATTTTCAAAAAGTTACCAAATTTAGTTTATGCACGTAAAATGCTTTTTCTGAAATAAAATTTTTTTAAAAAAATTTAAAAAAAAAATAAAATTTTCAAAATTTTACGATAATAAAAACTCTCTTTGCACGTGCCCCTAGTAGAGAATTAATTTAGTAAAGATTGTTCTTGGTCAAGCTTTTGTAAATGATTTAGGAAACACTTTTCCTGTGTTTCCATTCCGAATTATATTTATCATTTTTAATTTGTTTTCCCAGTCGAAACAATATACCCGTAAAAAGGTTCGGTCTAGGTCTTAATAAATTAGAGGCAGGAGGTAGTAATGACAATTTTATAACGTCGTTTTTAGCACTGGCAATCATTCTTTTATCTCTAGACTTCGGGGTCAATTGAACTCCGAGTTAATTATTTGTCATATGCAAAAAAACTGAAAAGTTAAAAAGGTATCTATTCAAAAGGAAAATCCGTTTTTCAATTTATTTTTATATTGCTTTTTAATGGAATTAGCATGATATGTTGCTATTTCTATCATATTTAATATTAATTTTTTTATAATTTAAAATAAAATAAAGGTTCACAAATTGTTTAGGAGAATTAAATTATATTTGATCAAAGCTAATACCTCTATGATTTCAAACATCTTCCGTTATTAATAATAATTTAGAGTAGTAAAAAGATGAAGAAATACAAATGAGATTCAAAATTTAAAATAAAACATTTATTAGGGCGCGTTCAGACTCATCTCATTTTTTTATAAAAATTTTAAAATTTTTGCCTTTTGACATTGAACGCTTTTTTACAAAAAGTCGCCAATTTTTGTTATTAGCATTTAAATAGTTTTTCTGTAAGAAAAGTTTTTAAAAAATTTAAAAAAAAAAATAAAATTTTAAAAAAATTCAAAATTTTAAAAATTTTTCAAAAAAATGAAACGAGTCTGAACGCACCTTTATAAAATAAAGTTATCTAAAAATTTATTTGCCTATAATAATATTGTTATTCCATCTAAGTTAAACTGGTAAAAATTTTTAAATTAAAAGTTTTCCGTAACCTTTAACATAGGTTTACAAATATTCATCTACGAATTATTAAAAGTGTATTTAAAAATTGATTCGTTTACAGTTTTTTTAAAAACTGTTTGAGTCTCGAAGTCGCAAAATTGTCATTTTCTGGCATTTTTATAATATATGTAGAGTAAAATTGGTTTGAGGTTTCCTACCTTTTCCCACTTAGGGGTGCCATACCCGTTAGGGCTTTGACTCTTTAACCCGAGCAAAGCAATTAATATTGCCGACGGGTTAAATAGTAAAATTTGCACGCACGCCGGCGACCTAGATTTTAGCCTAGGTTCTTACTTTTAGACTTTTCGTTTAAGACATACTGCCTAGGCCACTCAGAAGCTATAAAGTCGTTACACATGTATGCTATTTTTCCGAAGAAAAAAGCTACTGTGCACGGATTCGAACTCGCAACCTCCTGCGTCTAAGGCAAAAGGTTTGCCACTTGAGTTATCTGAGCCGATATGTAGAGTAAATCTGGCGAAGTTGAAAGAGGAATAAATAGGCTTGATCACAGGTTAACAAATTTTTGAGAGTTATGGGTTAATTACAGAGATCAAACCTGCCATCTTAAAGATTTTCAAATCCGTTTACCGTTTTTTCTAATTAAACTTAGTCAGTCATCTATAAATATTGCAAATTTTAGAAAAAATGTCAAAAAAAAAATAACAAAAAAGTTTCAAAAACAAAAATTGAATTTTTTTTTGCATATTTACAACAGCTAAACTGTTAAATTCAAACTTCAAATGATATTTTTATTAAAAACGATAATATATTGTGTAGTATTTAAATTTGAATGCGAAGTATTTTTTATTATCTAAATGCTGATAGAGCTTGATTTATTAATAAAATTTATTTCTCATTATTTGTGATGATAAATATAAGTTACGAGGGATTTTTATGAAAAAAAAATTTTTTTTTTAGAGTATATTTAGATCTGTCAATTTTTTAAAAAAAGGCCATTCGATATGGACGGATCTAAGGAGTCGAAGGCAGAAGAAACTAAGAAAAACGCACGAGGATGCATGCTTTTGTTTTCATTTTGTGACATTGATATATATTGACCTGTGTAATAGTATAAATCAGGCTGGCACACCCTATCTCAGGATTTGAGTCTAATTTTGTTGACTCGTAATTTGATCCTAAGTTTATTAAATTCAACATTGTGATTAAAAAAAAAATGTTTTTTTGAAATTTAAATGGTTAAATTTTTTTTTTAATTTTTTTTAGGAAAGGAAAAAATATTTATAACAATAATTAACGCTCTGGTCAATTAAATTTATACATTTTTATTATAAATATTCAACTAATATCGAAATTAGTAGTTTTTAAAATTTTTAAATTATACGCATAAAAAAATTAAATTTAAAAAGCGGGAAGGTATTGGAAAGACAATAATCTTGATCTAGTTAATTTTTAGAGTTGATGGCCATAAATTATATTTGTAATTTTTTTGAAATTTTAAGCCTAATAGGTTTTTCGAGTTAAATATACAACAAATTTTCAGATGAATCTGAAATATATCAAACGAATCTAACTTAAAAGTAAATTATGGCTAAAATAACGCCAAAAAACCATAACTGAGCTTGAGCTTCTGAATATTGAATGCCCTATTTTGACAATTTTGAATGTCGTAAGGTTAATGATTAAAAAATACAACTATTGATACCAATGTCATTTCGGCCCAATTTATTATCCCTATCCCCTTTGTCTACCGGAATGGCCGAATTTTCTCTTGAGGGATTTGGGAAATAACTCGGAAGTTTTGGCATTTGTACACTGAGCCATCGGTCAAACTCTTCTTCATTGCCAGAAAATTCAGGTATATCAAACTGACCTACATTTTAAAAATAAATGTAAATTTTCTAATCTCGGTGTGATCTAACACAAAATGGCAAAAGAAATAACAGAATAATTGTTATATAAATAACAGATTTTTTACATAAATATCTATTTTAAGTAGATAATTTTAAAACTGTTAACAAGATTTTTAATATCCAAGACACGGCATAATTTAGTTTATTAGTTATGATAAAAATTTGTATATTTACATTAATTTTGTATTTAAATTTTTTCGTGATTTATAAAATAGGAAAGTAGAATTTTATTATTTCCTATAAAATTTGAGTTATCGTGTTTTGAAAACATTTTGCTGTTTTTTATTTTTTGATTGAATGACATTTTATTTTGTTTTTTTTTAGATTTATTAAAATTATAAGTGTTTCATACATTTTAAAATTAACGTAATGGCGGTTTAACATGATAGTAAAAAAAGATAGGCCGATTTCAAAAGAGCACACAAACTACTTTCAGGTACATAAACTTTTGGCGATCTATGTGAATTAGAATTGACCGATCTACCTTCTTTTTCAATAACATCACTGAATGGCAAGCTCCAATTAATTTTTTGGAATTCCTTGATTTCGACTATTGTTATAATTGTGATGTTCAGACCACTAACAACTAATGCTGGAGAAGCGTGGCACGCATAAGTTCCTAATACATTAAATACACTGGGTTAGGCTAAATATGATTACACTTTAAACTAAAGCCGAATCAAACACGACGTTTTCGACATATATTGCGCACTAACGTTCGGATTTAATTTGTAAAAAACACATTTAATTTTATTTTCCCGTGTTGGAACAAAATATTTTTTTTTAATTTAAAAATTTGTGAATTTCACAATATTTTTTAACATTAAATTTTATAAATTTATGATGGCAGGCTTACAAATTTTGACTATGAAAAAACCCCACACGGTATCCGAATGATAGTAGTCATGTTCAGATTAATTTATAAATATCTAAAAAAAAATTGAGCTTTGTAAACTTTATAACCTAAAAAAATAACATTTTATTTCTACCGTTAGTAATATCAAATTTTATAATTTTTTCGTGTTGTATTATATCATGTCTAAACCATATATTTCATTAAATTCAAGAATAGTGCCGTAAAATAACATATTAACCTAAATCTTTCTTTTTAAGACTTTTAATTGAAAGGTAATGGTGACGGCGTTTAGGAGAGATTTGTATCTTTTTTGGCAGATTTATAGGTTTTCCTTTATTATCGACTACTTTGTACCATATCAAATCCTTAATGGGGCAGTTGTAATCCTCGATTTTTTCTGATTTTACCCCACCTAATTTATCCGCCTTTTTCTTTAGTCCCTTAAATTTGCTCGGTTTCTGAATAACGCTATCGAGTTTCTTTACCGGTTTTAATGATTTGTCTGTTTAGAGAATTATTACACAGACTAATAAATATCATTAATGTTAGGAAAAATAAATGAAAACTTATAATACATCTCAATGATGGCCTTATCTCATATATGTATTCCGTTTTTTCTAGTTTCATCCGCCTTCGGCTATTCAAATCCGTCCATAACAAAAAATGACCTTTTTTGACCAAATTAAAATTAGCGACTTCGAGCCTAAAAAAATTTTTATGTAAAAATCTCTTGTAACTTATATTTTATATCTCAAATAATGAGAAATCAAAAAGTATATTAAGCTCTTATATTAACATTCAGATTATACAGTATATATGGCATCCCAACCCAAATATGACCCCATTTATTATCGAATTTCAATAAAAATATTATTTGCAATTTATATAACAGTTTAAATGTTAATACAAAAATATTTTCAATATTTTATATTTTTGTTTCTTTTTTATTTTTTCAACTTTTTTTTTAAATTTTTAATGTTTATATTAGACTTACTAAGTTTTATTAGAAAAAAAGGTAAAAGCATTTAAAATCCCTAAGATGGCAGGTGTAGTTTCTGTAGTTAGCTCATATATCTCGAAAATTTGTTGACCTGTGCCTGTGTTATGAAAGTGTATGAGCTAAGACCCGTAACCAAAATTTGTAAATTTGAGGAGAAGAATTTTTTTTTCAAAAAAGAGTCTATTGTGGTGGCTTTGCCATTTTTATTGTAACATCCTAGGCATAAAATTTGTTAGTTCTAATTAAAATTAGGGGTAAGACATAAAACACTGCCATTTTTATATGGAAAATCCCATTAAAACTGGAACATAGGAGATACGTAAGGTCTCCCCGCCCCTTCCCCAGACTAGTTAAGGTTAACGCATTTGGAGTATTCATATGTTGGATAAATGTATTTGTGCAAACATAAGAACGCAGGGAGGGAAGAGAAGGTATAACCAGGATTTAAGAAATTTAAATTAATTAAAACCTTTATTCTTAGGAGTAGTTTTTGCATAGCAGATTGGAGCTCGTTTAGCCAGGTAGGAATCACAATCTATTTGTACCTTAATTATATAATTTGTACATTTTTTAATTAAAATTTTTTTTTTTTTGGGTGTAAACAAAATCTTGCTAAGTGATTTAAAACTTTTTCCATAAATTTCTAACCTCTGTATTGAGATTAAGTCCAAAAATTTCTTTGTAGTTATGGCTATTTGTATCAGCTTTTACTGTATGACCGACGATCGTCGTGGTTTCTAGGTAGTAGGATTAAAATAGAATTTACCAGCAGGCTTTATATAAAACAGTAGGTTTAAAAAGGAAATTCATACATTAAATAAAAATAATTAAATTATTGCTTACATCTTTAGAAAGACATTTAAAATTGGATTTTGATATATCAACTTAAATATTGGATATAAATGTTTATACATGCTGACGACCTTATTAAACGCAAAAGGGCCTAAAAATATAAAAATAAATTCTATCCGCGTCTCTAACTTACTTTTGGGTAACAGGACAAAATAGGTTGCCACATAGAGGTATGAATCTTTGGAGGCTTTGGTCTTTTTTCTTTTCCTACGTGGAGTTTTTACGCTCCGCAATTCTTCTTGTGACAAAATGTTTCTCAAAGCAGTGAGAGCCCGAGTCCCCATACCACATTTGTAGATCCCGTAGTCATCTGACGCGATATTTTCGATTGTCAAGGAGATGTAATCTTTGGGTGAGACTTTGTGATGTTTGATGATGGCTTTGCGGGGCAAAGCTCTGGTCAGGTAAGGTTTCACCGGTATGATTCGAGTCCATTCGACATTAATGGGTTTTATTTTGGGTGAACCTGTATAAATACAAATATTTTATACAGAGGCTAATTTATGACATAAAAGAATTCTCAAATCTGTTTACGGTTTATTTCGTCAAACACTGTAAGCCCATAAACATATTATTGCAAAAATCTAAAAAAAAAACAAATGTAAAATTATTTATGTAAGCTAAACTGTTATACTTAAAATGGTATTTCATTTAAAACCTTTAAAATATAGTGACCTATTTTGATTGATGTGCAAAATGTTCTTTATAACATAATTAAGGAAGAAAGAGTTTGGATGTACTTAAAAATTTATTATCTCATTTTCAGATATAAAACTGAAGTTACAGTTGATTTCAATAAAAAAAAAAATTTTTTCTTAAGGGTTGGCCTACAAATTTAGTTTTACCAGATTGGCCATTATTTTGATTTTAGTGAATTTGTAGGGCGCTGTCCCATTATTAAAATAGAGACAGGGCCGTCCATCAAGCAGATTATTTTTTAACGGTTTCATACAATAAAGGGGTATTTTTTTGATAGTGAAGCTTTTTATAAGAAGTTCTTATATGTTATAAAATTTTATTGTTTAGTTTTCTAATAAATGCGATACTAAATTTTTTATAACTTATTAAACAAAAGATTGTGAATATCAACAAATGATGCTAATTTTAATTAAAAATAATCTATTTATTCTATCCGCGTAACAGGCACGATTCTAGACCCCTTTTGGGGGGGCAGTGCCCCCCCAAAAGTTTTTGATTGCCCCCCCAAAAATACATAGTAATTTTATGTTTGCCCCCCCCAAAAAAAATTTAATTGCCCCCCCCCCCCCCCCAAAATACATAGTAATTTTATTTCTTCAATATAATTAAATTTGCTCCGTCAAAAATATTTAATAAATATTATCCTAAAAATATTTACTTTTTTTTAAAGTGTTTTTATTCATTAATACTTCTCATCCGCAAGAGAGATCAAACTAACAGAAATATATAGAAAAATTTGATTTTACAGAAAGCTTTACATTTGTGAAACCAATTCATAAATCTGATACCTAAGAAATTTTCTCAGTTAACAACAATCTTTTGTTAGAATATAATCTAGAACCAAAGAACCTGATTTCACAATGCTACGATGGGGCGAACGTAATGCCCGGGGAAAAAATGGTGTTCAAGTATTTCTAAGCAAAATAGCTGGACACCATGTCCCGTATATTCACTGCTTTAACCACCGATTGCATCTTGTTGTAAAAGATTGTACTATTTTAAGTGAAGGGAAAGATTTTTTTGATAATTTTACTTCCCTTCATAAATTTTTTCAACATGATGCAATCAAGGTAGTTAAATGCGGGACCATACCCCGGCTGTTGCCCCTTTGGTGGTGTGGTAACTACCTGCCCATTGTTTTTTTTTAAATTACACAGATATATTTAATACTCTTTTAAAAATTAAAAATAAAAAAAACTTTTATATCTTCAGGTCACAGGGCCGAATCGGGGTTTTTTGACCATATTTATAATCATCTATTTATTTTTTTGTATTTAATTGAAAAATTATTTTATTTATTAAAAATAATTATAGATCAATTTCAATGCAGAAAGATTTATATTTCTAAAAGTTCTGATTTAATACACCATTGTTTGTTAGAAAACAATTAAGAAATAAAAATACATTTGAAGATTTATTCAAAAATTGTTTTAATATTAATATTTTTTTAAATAACAATAATTTATCTATGGATAAAAGAAACTAAACCTAAAGATTTTTCTGATTTTTATTTATTTTCTACTCATAAGTTTGATAATATTTAAAATATTAATGATAAAAAAAGTATTTATTTTAATATTATTGATTTATTTATATTTTGATAATAGATTTTTTACCGATAATAGTTGTTTAAAATCTTTAGAATCCCTTTATAAATTTGATTAACCTTTATTTTAGATATAAACAAATTAGAGCCTCTTTTAAAAATAAGTAATATTGATAAAAATTTATTATCTAAAGAAATTGACGTAGCCAAAAATTTTTTAATAAGAAACTTAATAATTACAAAGAATGTGTTACTATTGATTTTGTTAAATTTTTATATGATTACAATGATGCGTTTTCTAATCTATTTAACATTTTTCCTATAAGTTTGTTAATTGGCTCTTCAACGTCGAGTTGTGAGGCCACATTTTTTTTAAGAATGATAATAACGGCTGACAAGTAGTGACCTGCTTAAAGGTGATTTGGTTCTTTTAGAACACGAAAAATCATTAACTAGGGGCGTTGAATTTTGATGAATATTGTAATTTAATTATCCTCTAAGATAAAATAGTTTGATCAATACAATACACTGCTCATAATCAGCTAATTATTTACTATTTTAAGACATGGATGCAATTTTTTTTTATGCGCATTTAATGTTTATGTTCATGTTTTATTTAATTTTTTACCCTAATATTAATTACTAGTTATATTAAACCAGTGTTTTTTCATATATATTCTTCCAAATTAGCATACTTATACAATTTGTTTTCATGATAATCAATCTTATTTTACTATTCATTTTCTAAAATCCAAAGTTTTATATAATTCATTTTTATCATTTATATATATCATATTTTTAATTTTCATGCGCATTGATACCAAATGATAAAATACTTAAAATTAATTTCCAAATCTCATATCTTTTTAAGCAATTGATATTAGTGAAAACAATTAATTTTAATCCACATATCCAAATTATAAACGCAATTAATTTTTCTATTTTATGAATATAATAAATTACTATTAATTTGTTAAAAAATTTTGAACATGGATTCTATTGTTGTACATGTATATTTTTTACCGTGACCGAAGGTCACGGCCAATTTTGCCGCCGAAGGCGGCAAAAAATTTTTTTCTGCCCCCCACAAGTTTTTTTTGCCCCCCTAAAATGGAAAAGCTAGAATCGGGCCTGCCGCGTAATTCAGGCATTTATATCTTTTACATGATAATTTATGAAATATGAATAAAGTATAAACGTCAGTTTAAAAATTGCACAGGTAAACAAATATCAATGACACAACCGTGAATTTTATAAAATCATAAAAGAACATATCCCCAAAATGGCTATCTCATATATATCTTTCGTTTTTCTAAATTTCTTCCGGCTTCGGCTCCTTACATCCGTTCATATTAAAAAAATGGCCTTTTTGACCAATTTAACAGATTGAGAATACCCTATTTAGAAAAAATTTAAGAATTTTTTTTTATATAAAAATCTCTTGTAACTTATATAAAGCAATTAATATTGCCGTTGGGTTAAATAGTAAGATTTGCTCGTAAGCCGGCGACCTAGGTTTTTAGGCTAGGCTCTTACTTTAGGCATATCGTAGGCTTACTGCCTAAGTAGGCCACTCAGAAGCTTCAAAGTGGTTGCACATGTATACTATTTTTTCGCAGAAAAAAGCTTCCGTGCACGGATTCGAACTCGCAACCTCCTGCGTCTAAGACAGAAGGTTTGCCACTGAGCTATCTGAGCCGACTCTACTAGACGTAAAAACATGATTTGATTTCAATAATATTGATACATTTAAATTATTGACATGATTTATTTGATGTAATATGGAAAAATAAAAAATTTCAATTTTTAAAATTTTTCTACTTTGTGTCAAATAAAATTTGCAATATTCATGAATAATAACTTTTAGTCTATAATTAAAGAGCACGTATTTCTCTTCAAAATAATAAAAAAAATAAAGATTATAGCTTTATAACGCTTGAAGTTATAGAGGTTTAAAATTTGACCTCACCCTAGCATTCTACAAATTTCTCACCCTACCTTACGCGTGTTAAAGTGTTTTTACTGCTCTGTGTAAAATGAATTCTTGTAAAACCCAATTCGATGTAAAATAAACTTGTGTAAAGGATTTTACACAAATTTATATTACATCGAATAGACCTGCCCGTAATACACGGTAGCTAGTAGTATTATTATGGAGTTGATAGCTTTTCGCATTAATTAAAGGAAAGTGTGCCAATAAACGAAATTCACCTTTAGGATTCATCGTCCAAAATGAGCAATTCATGGATACAAAACTCCCTGGACTAGCAAATAAAACATGCGTACTGCCTTTCTGCTTTAAAATTTTTCCGATATCCATTTGCGAGCTTATCGTTTCCAAATTTGTTTTGGGATCAATGTTCGGTTTACTTTTGTTGACTTTAATTTCTATTAAGGGGACCACAGCTGTATAAATAAAATATAAAAGTACCTTACAATTCTCGCTAAATATTCAAAAAAATATATTAAAAAAATAGGCCGTAACTTTGCCAATTTGGCCTCCATGTTATGTCCTATTATTTTGCAAAAAAATTTAAGACTTGTTTATAATATTCATTTAAAAATTCTAAAAGCATTAGTATGCAAAGTATTAAAGGCGCCAAAAAATTGAGTTTTGCTTAAAAGTCTCTTAAAGAAAATTTATAAAATTTTGTTTTTCTGATTATTTATTTAGGTTATTTATTTGTTTGGTTTATAAGGCGTTTGGTAAGAGTCGCAGCAACTTGAATCTAATATGGTAGGGTACATTTGTTGATAAAAAAACTTGCATAAAATTAAATAAAAATGCTATTTATATGTTATTTAATAATATATAAGTTAAATAAATTAGAATAACCGAATTTTGTTATTGTAAGCAATTAATTTTAACATTTGATACTAAAACAAGGTTATTTATAGTCGGAAACTAGTTTATATTTTACATTTGCCATTATAAGGGAGTGGAGAAGTTTACAACGAATATTTAAGGAAGCAGATATATTTACCAAGTTAAATTATTTTAGTTGTTAACTATGCACGACCATGCGCCTGAATGGCGAATTTTTTGAGCAAACATTAGACGCAACAATTTTTTTAATTTGACCTGAATTGCTTCAAAACCAGTGCTGGGAAAACAATGAGCCAAAAAACTTTGGCTCATTTTTCCCCCCAAAACATAAAGAAAGAAAGGGAGCTACAAATAAAGGGCCAAAATAAGAATTCAAAAAAAGCCCTTACTAAGAAAAGGGGCAAAAAAGCCCCCACAAAAAGTGGCTCTTAAAAAAAGCCCCAAAAAGCCCATATTTTGTTTTCTTTATATAATTTTCGAAAAATTTAGATTTTTTCTTTATAATAATGATGGGTGGGTTATTTTTTCTTAAAGCTCCTAGGAGTTTTATTAAGAAAAGGTGCTTTTTTTAAACATGCCCCTTTTCTTTAAGCAAGCGAAGGGGCTTTTCTTTTGCCATGCCTACGAGTTTGTGGGCATTTGGGGAAAAAAACTCAAAAACTTGTTAAAAAAAGCCCATTTAGTTTTTTTTCCCAGCCCTTTTCAAACATGCTTTAATAATGCTCTTCACCCCCAAAAAGAGTCTGTAAATCATTATCTTTATCGATTAAGTTAAAATGTATAACTAAATACACAAACAAATCGGTAGCCATGGTAGATCGAAAATAAGATTTTACACGTTTTATTGTACTAAAACGCTCAACCATGCAATTAGTTATTGAAAAGGTACAATTAATCATTATTTGATCTTTGACACTCCAATAAACTTGCATGGCATCAAAGTTCATTAAATAAAAGTTTTTATAATTTGGTTTTTTCCAATTTTCTCACCATTTTTTAAATTGACTTAAAATGGTATAGATGCACCCGTTTTTTTAATTCTTTCCCCAATTTATCTATATTTGAGCTTCTACAATTTAAAATTACGCGAATGTACACATTTGTAAGACAAGATTTGTGTTTTTTTATGGATGACAATGAATTTTTAACAGGCCCGATTCTAGCTTTTCCATTTTAGGGGGGCAAAAAAAACTCGTGGGGGGGCAGAAAAAATTTTTTTGCCGCCTTCGGCGGCAAAATTGGCCGTGACCTACGGTCACGGCAAAAATATACATGTACAACAATAGAATCCAAGTTCAAAATTACTTAACAAATTAATAGTAATTTATTATATTCTTAAATTAAAAAAAAAAATAAGTTTATAAATTGAATATGTGAATTAAAATTAATTGTTTTCACTAAATTCAATTGTTTAAAAAGATATGAGATTTGAATTAATTGTAAGTATAATTTTATCATTTTCATTGCGCATGAAAATTAAAAATATGATATATATGAATGATAAAAATGAATTATATAAAACTTTTGATTTTAGAAAATGAAAAGTGAAATAAGATTGATTATCATGAAAACAAAATGTATAAGTATGCTAATTTGGAAGAATATATTTGAAAAAAAACACTGGTTATATATAACTAGTTATTAATATTAGGGTAAAAAATTAAATAAAACATGAACAAAAACGTTGAATGCGCATAAAAAAAGTTTGCAACCATGTTAAAATAGTAAGCAATAATTAGCTGATTATGAGCAGTGTATTGATCAAACTATTTTATCTTAGAAGATTTTAATTAAATTCCAATATTCATCAAAATTTCCCTAGTTAATGATTTTTCGTGTTTAAAAGAACCAAATCACCTTTAAGCAGGTCACTACTTGTCAGCCGTTATTATCCTTCTTAAAGAAGAAAATGTGGCCTCACAACTCGAAGTTGAAGAGCCAATTAACAAACTTATAGGAAAAATGTTAAATAGATTAGAAAACGCATCATTGTAATCATATAAAAATTTAACAAAATCAATAGTAACACATTCTTGGTAATTATTAAGTTTCTTATAAAAAAATTTTTGGCTACGTCAATTTCTTTAGATAATGAATCTTTATCAATATTACTTATTTTTTAAAGAGGCTCTAATTTATATATATCCAAAAAAGGATAATCAAATTTATAAAGGGAATCTAAAGATTTTAAACAACTATTATCGGTAAAAAATCTATTATCAAAATATAAATAAATCAATAATATTAAAATAAATACTTTTTACTTCATCATTAATATTAAAAATATTTTCAAACTTATGAGTAGAAAATAAATAAAAATCAGAAAAATCTTTAGGTTTAGTTTTTCTTTTATCCATAGATAAATTATTGTCATTTAAAAAAATATTAATATCAAAACAATTTTTGAATAAATCTTCAAATGTATTTTATTTCTTAATTGTTTAATTTCTAACAAACAATGGTGTATTATATCAGAAGTTTTATAAATATAAATCGTTCTGCATTGAAATTGATCTATAATTATTTTTAATAAATAAAATAATTTTTTAATTAAATACAAAAAAATAAATAGATGATTATATATATGGTCAAAAAACCCCGATTCGGCCCTGTGACCTGAAGATATAAAAGTTTTTTTATTTTTAATTTTTTAAAGAGTATTAAATATTTTTTGTGTAATTTTTAAAAAAACAATGGGCAGGTAGTGACCACACCACCAATGGGGCAACAGCCGGGTTATGGTCCCGCATTCACTAACACCTTGATTGCATCATGTTGAAAAAATTTATGAAGGGAAGAAAAAATATCAAAAAAACCTTTCCCATCACTTAAAATTTTAAGACCATCTTTTGCAACAAGATGCAATCGGTGGTATGCAGGGAATATACGGGACATGGTGTTCAACCATTTTGCTCAGAAATCCTTAAACACCACCTTTTTCCCCAGACATTACTTTCGCCCCATTGTAGCATTGTGCGATCAGGTTCTTTGGTTCTAGATTTTATTCTAACAAAAAATTGTTGTTAACTGAGAAAATTTTTTAGGCATCAGATTTATGAAATGCTTTCACAAATATAAAGCCTACTGTAAAATCAAATTTTTCTATATATTTCTGTTAGTTTGATCTCTCATGCGGATGAGAAGTATTAATGAATATACACTTTTAAAAAAAGTAAATATTTTTAAGATAATATTTTTTAGATATTTTTGACGGAGCAAATTTAATTATATTATATGGAAGAAATAAAATTACTATGTATTTTTGGGGGGGCAAATTCAATTTTATTTGGGGGGGCAAACATAAAATTACTATGTATTTTTGGGGGGGCAAATTCAATTATTTTTGGGGGGGGCAAACAAAAACTTTTGGGGGGGCACTGCCCCCCCAAAAGGGGTCTAGAATCGTGCCTGATTTTTAATTACAAATTTTCTATCAGAGATCCATTTAATATTATAGCTTATTTAGTAAGTGTCAGGCCCGATTCTAGCTTTTCCATTTTAGGGGGGCAAAAAAAACTCGTGGGGGGCAGAAATAATTTTTTTGCCGCCTTCGGCGGCAAAATTGGCCGTGACCTTAGGTCACGGCAAAAAATATACATGTACAACAATAGAATCCACGTTCAAAATTTTTTAACAAATTAATAGTAATTTATTATATTCATAAAATAAAAAAAATGATTGCGTTTATAATTTGGATATGTGAGTTAAAATTAATTGATTTCACTAATATCAATTGCTTAAAAAGATATGAGATTTGGAAATTAATTTTAAGTAAATTTTATCATTTGGTATCAATGCGCATGAAAATTAAAAATATGATATATATGAATGATAAAAATGAATTACATAAAACTTTGGATTTTAGAAAATGAATAGTAAAATAAGATTGATTATCATGAAAACAAATTGTATAAGTATGCTAATTTGGAAGAATATATATGCAAAAACACTGGTTATATATAACTAATAATCAATATTAGGGTAAAAAATTAAATAAAACATGAACATAAACGTTAAATGCGCATAAAAAATTTGCAACCATGTCTTAAAATAGTAAATAATTAGCTGATTATGAGCAGTGTTTTTTATTAATCTAACAATTTTATGCTAAAGGTTGTTTTGATTAAATTATAAAATTCATCAAAATTCAACGCTCCAGTATATGATTGTTCGTGTCCTAGAAGAACCCACTTAACACCTTGAAGGTATCATTTTTTTTATAGAAGAAAATGTGGCCTCACAACTCGACGTTGAAGACCCAATTAACAAACTTATAGGAAAATTGTTAAATAGATTAAACGCATCTTTGTAATCATATAAAAATTTAACAAAATCATTAGTAATACATTCTTTGTAATTATTAAGTTACTTATTAAAAAATTTTTGGCTACGTCAATTTCTTTAGATAATGAATTATCAATATTACTTATTTTTAAAAGAGGCTCTAATTTATTTATATCTAAAAAAAGGATAATCATATTTATAAAGGGAATCTAAAGATTTTAAATAACTATTATCGGTAAATAATCTATTATCAAAAGAATCAATATATAAATCAATAATATTAAAATAAATACTTTTTACTTCATCATTAATATTTAAAATATTTTCAAATGAGTTGAAAATAAATAAAAATCAGAAAAATCTTTAGGTTTAATTTTCTTTTATCCATAGATAAATTATTGTCATTTAAAAAAGTATTAATATCAAACTGTTTTTGAATAAATCTTCAGATGTATTTTTATTTCTTGATTGTTTAATTTCTAACAAACAATGGTGTATTAAATCAGAAGTTTTAGAAACATAAATCGTTCTGCATTGAAATTGATCTATAATTATTTTTAATAAATAAAATAATTTTTCAATTAGATACAAAAAAATAAATAGATGATTATAAATATGGTCAAAAAACCCCGATTCGGCCCTGTGACCTGAAGATATAAAAGTTTTTTCATTTTAAATTTTTAAAAGATTTTTAAATATTTTTGTGTAATTTTTTAAAAAAATTGACACCACTGATGGGGCAACAGCCTGGGTTTGGTTAGGCATTACCTAACTTTCTTGATTGCATCATGTTAAAAAAATTTATGAAGGGAAGAAAAAATCAAAAAAAAATTATCCTTCACTTAAAATTTCAAGAAAATCTTTTACAACAAGAAGCAATCGGTGGCAAGCAGTGAATATATGGGACATGGTGTCCAGCTATTTTGCTTAGAAATACTTGAACACCACCTTTTCCCCCGGACATTACGTTCGCCCCATCGTAGCATTGTGCGATCAGGTTCTTTGGTTCTAGATTATATTCTAACAAAAGATTGATGACAAGTGAGAAAATTTCTCAGGCATCATATTTATGAATTGCTTTCACAAATATAAAGCTTTTTGTAAAATCAAATTTTTCTATAGATTTCTGTATTAGTTTGATCTCTCTTGCGGATGAGAAGTATGAATAAAAACACTTTTAAAAAAAGTAAATATTTTTAAGATATTATTTTTTAGATATTTTTGACGGAGCAAATCTAATTATATTATGTGGAAGAAATAAAATTACTATATTTTTTTTTGGGGGGGGGGGGGGCAAATTCAATTTTTTTGGGGGGGTAATCGTCTAGAATCGTGCCTGGTAAGTGTAGAGGATTAAAATGGCCAAAATATAAAATTCATAAATGAATTTTATAATTTAAGAGGTGGGTACATAAGTTCCCAGAATTTTAATGTTTTAACCGGTGGAATGGATTTTGTGTTGATTAAAAAGGTAAATACATTGAAAGAATAATTAGGAATGTTTAGCCACGAGTGCTTACTAAGGTGTCCTTGCTAGAATTCTAACCTTCTGGCCTCGCTCGACCAAATAGGTTTTTATTTCAAGCCTGGCCGGAATTTATAGGTCCAGATTTTATATTGCCAACAAAATTTTTTTTAGTTTAACCCGCGAGTAGCACTGCGGGTCCATATGGACCCCAGCACATAATAGATTTTGTTTATGATGAATTATTATTTATGACCATTTTCTAAAATATATAACTCATGTCGACAATATCAATGTCAGAACTAAAGTGAAAATATAAATAAATACATTTCCTTGGTGGTTTTATCTCATATAATTTTGCGTTTTTTGTAGTTTCTCCCGCCTTCGGCTCTTTAGATCCGCTTATATCAAAAAAATGGCCTTTTTGACCAATTATTGCGACCTCGAGAATACCCTGAAAAAATAATTTTAGTAACTTTTTTTTATATAAAAATCCCTTAAAACTTATATTTATCATCTTAAATAATGAGAAATAAAATTCATAATTGTTAAGTTCTTAGATGAACATTTATATGATACATTTGGCACCCCAATTTGACCTATTTATTGATTTTTAATTAAAAAATTAATTAGTATTTGAATTTAACAGTTAAACTGTTTTAAATACAATAATAACTTTTTTCAATATTTTTTTGGGTTTTGTTCTTTTTTTTCTGACATTTTTTCTTCAATTTTTAATGAGAATAGCTGACATACTAAGTTTGATTAGAAAGAATCATAACCCTAAGATGGCAGGTTTGATCTCTGAGGTTTGCTCATAAATTAAATTTGACCTGTGTAATAATTAAAACAAGTAATTAAAGTTTGGTCCAAGTTTATTAACAAATTTGTTTAGAAACTAAAAGTTTTATTGGGATTGGTGTGGACCCCACGTGGTAAGGTTCAATGTTATAAAATATGACATTGCCTTGTTGATTATTGAAAATATTTCAATTTAATTTTTTAGAACTATAGTAGTTTTAATTATTAAGTATATAAAAGGTTTGTATTGTATATAATATTTATATTAATTTTTTTTCTCTGTAAAGTAGCTAGTTTTTATGATAAGTATTAGCTTAGAATAATTTTTTATATCATAATGTTATTTATTCTTTCTAAAAATGTTCTTATTGACCTAAAAACACAATTATTTGATTAATTTGGATATATTTAATATATTGAAAAGAATTATTTGATATACACACAATTAAATTTTTTTTTTAGTTCCTTCTTTGTGTTAAATAAAACTTATGGTATTCATTGATAACTCATATTAATTAAAAACGATAGTATATGTATTCTTTTATAATAAAAAAAAACAAAGTCTTTAGCTAAAAAACTTTTGAAGTTATAGAGGTTTGAAATTGGGGCTTGTACGGACCCCACTGAAGCATTCGAGTCACAAATTTCTCACCTTAACACTCGCGAGTTAAAACTCGAAACTAAATCGAGGCATATTTGACCCGACCCTCTTAAAACATTTTTAACTTAGACGCCAACACAAACCTGCTGTTCGGCCCGGGCCAATTTGCTTTTCATTTTCAGCACGATGGTTTTTAAAATTACAACCGAAAATTAAATATTTCCATTAAATTTTGTGCAATAAAATTCAAATACAATGTAAAAATATTAAAATATGATAATAAAATCGTCTAATTAAGTCCTTATTTACTATAAGCAGTGCATTTACGATATAAAAGGCTCTCACCTTTTACAGGATCAATTAGGAGTGAGGGTCAGGAGATTTGCTGTTTTAAATGCATGCGCACATTAAGCGGGTAAACCGGCAAAGCCCCCTTTGGGGTGGGGGAGGGGAGGCAGGTAATTTTTATTAAAAAAAATTAGTAAAAATATTTTCGGAAAATTGAGGCCAGCGTTAAGTTTGCCCCCCCCCCCCCCCCCCCAAGATTATAGCTCTGTGCCAATTAATTATTTGTTGCTTATCTGATGGTCTCTAAATTTGACTTTGAACTTTATTTTTAATCCCCCAGGGTAATAAAATTTTCAACATATTTGTTCTACGCATTATACACCGGAAAATATTCAATTTCAATTTTCGTAATAAAGAGCAATGCATTATGGCAAATGTACGACATCAAAATACAATAACCTTTTTTGTTTGATTTCAAACGCGTAATAGTGTTACGCGACATCATATGCGCCGGATTCAGAAATATGGCACACATAGCGATCGTATGTATGAGCCGCCTTCTGCCCAACCCCTGAAACATTCAATCTTGCTCCCGATGCCCCAAAAATTAGGGCATGCACCTTTGATGAGAGTAGGGCAATACTTTCAATCGGCTTGTGAGTTAAGGGCAAACCATTCGATGCCAAATGTCTAGAATTTGGTTTGCCTTAGTTTGAAATAGCCGAGAACAGTCAAGTAGTAAGTTTTGATACGTTAACGGGATCGCTTTTATACAAGTCGGGGGTGAGCAGCTTTTAAATATATTGTCTGATACGGGTAAAGCGATGTTAACTTTCTACTTCTGTTTCCGTCTTATGAATAAAACTTTGTAGACTTTGGTAACTGGCCTGGTGGGCCGCAAGCTCACACCAGTTTGACTTTTTTTGACAATTGTGTGTTTAACAATGGTGTTTACCCTTTTTAGTTGGCAAATGAGTGTTTGAAGCTATAAATAACCATAATTTATGCTTCATTTTAAGGCTGCAGAGACCCAGGAAGATATACGAAATTTTTTTTAGGTATTTAATAAAAATAAAGGGCAATACTGTGGTATTTATTAGATTTTTTACTTGTTAAAACTTAAAAACAATTTATTAGGGTATCCGCATATCTAGGGTATAACCCATAATTTAGCTTGTGAAAAACCACTACGTTTGTTACACGAAATTTGTTAATGTTGTGAGCAAAATTTACTAAAATTAGTATTTTGCCCCATCACCTGACTGAGCATAACATTAATAGATTAACAAAAATAATTCTTTACTTTTAATGTTTGGTTTACTAATCTTCGTTGTAATCTTCCGGTCCGGCTTTTCTGCATTATTTGTCTTGGTGTGGCCACCACTCCCATAAGAAATGATGAGGTGAACGACTATTGCAACACTCAATAAGCAACGGTTTAACAAGATTGTCATTTTTTTGTGATTATTTTGAATAAAGCAATAAACTTGCCAAAAATAGTTAATGTCTTAAAAAAAAGTGTCACTTTTAATATAATTCAATATAATATTATTTAGAATTAGAAGAATTTCAAGGTTTTGAATTTGATAAACAAGTTTCTGAATATCAATATTTTTGCTTGAAATTTGACACTTTGTCCAATTAGTTATGGAATTTGCCATATTAATAAAAATTTCAAGTTTAAATTTTATTTACTTATGATCAAACTGTCCAAAAGTTTCTCAATTAATGTTTATAAAAATATATACGGCAAATAAAGCATTAACGACAATTATAGTTTAAGCATAACAACAATTTTTAAATATCTAAATAGAAATCTTTAAAATAAAATAGTCTATAGAATGCGTTCTAATTTCACTATTTTAGGTATTTAGAATAGGTATAAGTTACATAGCCTATTTTGAAACTCAATTGTGAGCCTACATTAATCAAAATATTTTCTCAAGATACATAAATGTATTTAGCAAGTAATCAGGAGGTAGATCCTAATTAGTTTACAAGGACTAAGGTCCATATAAATTTTTACATTTAAAATTTATTTAAAATACAAGTGCTTGCAAATTATTTAAAATCAAGGATGTAGCCCTAAAATTTTGAGTTTGAAAAACTGACATGGTATAAGCTAAGGCCCGTTTATAGTGAATATTAATTTTTTAAAATGATAATTACATGCTAATCAAATCAAATAACAAAAAATTAGAAAAATTTATTTTCTTTTGCCATGGTGCTTAAATTTTTCACTTAACGTGGCGCTATAAGAGTACGATCGTAATGTTAAAAGATCAATTTTCTAAAAAATTATTGGCATTAAAAATCTTTATAGGATTGATCGCCCAGTGATATTAAGTTGATAAGTTAAGGTCAGGCAGGCTCCATGAGGTAACATAGCAAAGTTTGATGGATTTCGGATACCTTGTCTTTTAAAAAATACCATTAGATATCACAATTTTTACGGTTGTAGGACAAAGGGAAATAAAATTTCACAAAATGATAGCTTTAAATGCGCATTTTTTTAAATATGTATTTCGTATTATTTTGCGCGCTAAAGGGTCAAATGAGAGTTCATTCGAGAAGTCGAAACCCTTAATAAAGCGCCTTAATTTTCAGGTTATTGGCATTATTTTAATTTGCAAATAACCTAAAATTTGGATTAACCACACTCTAAATTAGTTAACTATTATGGGATGACACGTGGTTGATTAAAAAATGAATAATTTTAAGGTTACACCTATATCTCTACCAACATAGGGGCGCCATACTATTGAATTGAATAATAAAATTTGCTCGCACGCCGGTAACCTAGATTTTTACGACATTTTGTTGATAGCTAGCCTTATCGCCTTATTACAAGCAATGAACTATGGCTTTAACTTCAATCTTACTGATTTATTAATAGATAATTTTTTAGGAATTAAGAACTCTCACCATCAAATTTTCGGGTAGCCTGTATTTCAGTTCTTTTGAGATGCTTAATATCTAAATGTTATAGATCTTGTTATAAAAATGTCTTAATGATATCAAAGAGGTGCCAAAATATTCACATAAATAAGATTTTACTGAACCTAGGGGCATGTGACCGTATTTCTGTAATTTTAAAAAACATTTTAACTCCTAATTGTTTCAAAATATAAAATGGTGACACCAGAGCCGAATATCTGGTAAGTAACAGGTTTGTTAACAAATGAGTGTAAGTGAAGATAACTTGTCATAAAACACATATCCCCCCCCCCCCCCTCCCCGCTTCCATATTTATTTCGATACTTTTGTATTGTTTTTATTTATAATCAATAATTTTAATGTATCTGTAGGGTTTGGGTCGAAAGAGGGAAAGAGGCTTTATACATATTCTCAGATTCAAATGGAGTTCGCCGGACTGCAAACAGAAAGCTGATTGGGTCGATAAATTTTGCCTACAACACGGAGACTTAGCCTAAACTTAGAAAGCATTTATTATGCAAAAACAAGGATTTTCTTAGAGTTATTAACCAAATTAAAATTTATTTCAATCATTTACCTATTTTGTATGCACCAATAAATCAACTTCACATAACTCTAATACATATATACAATTAAATACAATTTTTGGATTTTTTCCATGGGGATATAATTTGGTGAAAAACACTGCTTGACATTTAGTGACGTTTCAATGTTTATAGCACGTTTAAATTTTCAAGAAAAACGGTAAAAAAAGAAAATAGGTACTATGAGGGCCCAAAAATTAAAATATACATGAATTATTATACTCTTAAGTTTGTTATTTTCCACATTCCAACAAGTTTTTATTTCACTAATCTTAAAAGTCAATATTATCCTTATTCTTTCATATATAGTCAGGTTGGGTAGGTCTAAAAAAAATTTGGGTTAACGGCATGGCCGGGTGAGGCCAAAATTTTGAACAATCTGGCGAGTAACCAAATCGAATTTAAACATTGGCAAACGACTGTGAATAAAGGTGTTTTAACCTTGGTATATCTCCCCAAAAACACATTTTTTATATATGCATCTAGATAAGACTTCGTTTACACTGTCAACCAATATTTAAGTATGACTCATGCCATTTCCTTTACCCTAAGTATTGGCTCATAACTTTAATTTTACTCCCAAATTTCTATTTTTAAAGTTTAGGTATGCATCAAATTAGAATTAAAGTTTTATATTGGCCTAGTCATATCTGGATCATTTTATCCATTGGACCTTTCTTCAGTAATTTGTTGCTACATTGTATAACAAACTTATATGGTCTGAGCTAAAGACAGTCTTACATTAATGTGTATTAAAGATCAAAGTCGAGACCCGAAAGCCCGCCCAGCCCGGTTGTGACCCGCCCAAAAACGGGTCGGGGGCCTTAAATTATAAAAAAAGAATTATGAGCCGGCCCTTATTTTTAAATCTAATTTTGCCCAATTTTTTGTAACTACTAAAAATGATAAATTTATTTTAAAAGAATATTACTTTGGATTTTATTTATCCTTTTAAAGCAAAATTTAGCTCGTAATATTAAATTTTTGAGCGGTATTTGTAAATTCGGGCCGAGTCGGGCTGCGCCTAAAATAAAAAACTAAATATTCTGGGCCGGACCAATTAAAAAATAAGTCAGGCCCGCCGGGCCTAAATATCACGGCCCGGTTTAAACTCTAAAATGTATTAGCTAATTATAGAGAAAATGTTTCCAATTCTCTATTTATTTCCGCATTCTTTTAAACTCCATAACTCTTTCATGCAAAAAAACTTGTAAGGCCTAGATTATCATCCTCGAATAACCCATAAACAATTGGTGGAAATTATATATTATAATCGCTTTAATCGGTGCGAGGAGATATAAAAATTATTCATTAAGGTCTACTTTTTAGCCTATTCCACAGGTACTAATGGGATTGGACTGTTGCCAAAAGAATCGATCACTAATGGCTACAGCAATGAATCCCATCGACATATCGCAGGGCTACGTAACGGAAACCCAATTTATGAAGTTTTATTCGAACCTTTACAACAAAGTAATTTTTTCTTATAAATTTTATGGGGCATAAATTTAACAAATATTTTGCGTTTTACTTCATACTATTCAAACTTAGGCCGAAAAAATGTCAAAAAACTTATATCCCGCCAATAAAAATTTTTCCACGATGTAATAAATTTAAAAAAGTTTAAGTGTTAAGACAGGGCCCTCATCAGAGGGCATTGCATGACAAAAGCTTGCAACGGAGGAAATAGTATTATCAAAAGTCAACCAATGTTTCTTGAAGAGCCCAATTTTTAATTCTAGACATATGATTAATACGTTTCGCAAAGTTGATGCTGCCAATTATTATTTCAAAATTTAAAAATACACAAACATATTTTATCAGCTGCAAATTGATTTGTCAACATATACTTATAATAATCAGGTCAGGCAAAATCACTTAAAGATTTATTAATGTACATAGAATCCTTGAAGACACCTCGGAGTCATTTTAACACGGGACCATTTTATTTGGAGGCAGCAATCTACGTTGATCGGCGAAACGCATCTATAGATGACGATCATGTCAAAGCCGTTGCTGCCCAGGTTCCATATTAATGTTTTCGCCATTTAGAAAATGATGGAAAAAATATATGATTAGAACTTTAAAAACCTTTAATATCCATTGTGACATATGAAG
This sequence comes from Acutogordius australiensis, assembly GCA_030555515.1. Taxonomy (NCBI): domain Eukaryota; kingdom Metazoa; phylum Nematomorpha; class Gordioida; order Gordea; family Gordiidae; genus Acutogordius; species Acutogordius australiensis. Next base: position 19,861,260 of record CM060243.1, read on the forward strand.
GTCTTGGTTGATGTATGTTATTAACTTTTTTATGCCGTGTGCCTCATTAAAGCATTCAACTCTTTCGCAATTATTTTTGCGTTTATCCCTGCTATGTAAGTTTAAAGAAATCCATTTCTACACAAACGCCCGCCCAGCCCTGTACCGGTTCGTTCTAATGTCAACTCGGTGTCCAAAATATAGTACAGGCTCGAAGGGGGGGGGGGGGGGGATTAAATTATTTTCGAGTTTTTACCCTCATTGTTTTTGTTATTTTTAGCAACGGCTATATTATTATAATTTCTTTGTTATTTGCCGTATACAATAATTTTCTCTAAATAATTTTGTAAATTTTTATATTTAATGTGTATTTTATGAATTAATTAAATATCTAGGTCTTTAAAGGCTCGGCAATTTCAAAGTGTTAAAGTCAGGAGTCAAAGGCAATTTATATTGTTTTTTTTGGATCATGAGATATATAGTTTCATTCTATTGTTTATTAGATTTATTAAACAACTAAGTTTTTTAATTTTCTAAAAAATGGTTTTGATAATGTAAATCAAATGCTCAGCATTAGAAGCAATTAAATTAGGCTTGTATTAAGATAATTGAGACATATAATCTTAAGATCAAACTTATCATAGGAATTTTCAAATCCGTTTACAGTTTTATTTACATCCTCTCTCTTTGAAAATTTATGAAATGTTGAAAAAAAAACAGATTTAAGATTGCTTATCTGTTCAATTTAAACTTAAAAATATATTTATGTAACCTCGTATTTAGAGCTCAAATTTAATACCTCATTATTTCATGAAAAATTTTAGCTACAGTTATATTTAATTAAATTTTCTTTTAATTATTTTTAAAATTATAGTCGATTTTGCTAAATTTCGCCCTTTTTTATGACTGTGTAGTTTTACGGCCCTGTCTTAATGCTAATTAAAACGAAAGAACATTGAAGATAAGGTTAAATTATGAAATTTTTCTCTGCAGTTTTATTAACCTCGAAGATTCATAAATGTTTGTAGACATGTGAATTAAGAAAAGAACAAATTTTAAATTTTAAACAGAAACTATCTTAAATAGGATTTGGCAGTTGGCAATTTGGAATTATGAAATTACAATGGTAGCTTACAAGAAAATATAAAAAGTTTATTTTATTAATGTGTTAATATTGTTTACGAATTTTAATTTAATATTCAATAATTCAGATTTTGTTGTTTATATTTTTAATAAACTATTTCACGTCCAAGAGGAGGTTAAAAAATTTTATTTGCTAAGAATTCGCCAAGAAGTAATAACATTTGTATTGACACTATCAAAGAAGTAGATTATGGCCGTTGGAGGGAGCTACATTTTTTAATCTCAATTTAACCTTCGGTTTCATTGGTGAAAAATTTACACAGTTACGATGGGCAGCCTACATCTAAATCGAGGTTTATACATGACGGATATGTTAAGTTTTATTGCCAACAGTATCCCCTTTCTACAGTCCTAGCGAAGTCCAATTAAACAATAAAAATCTTTAAACCTTCTGCCCCTCTTCCTCCGCCCAACCACATCAGTACGTAACAATAGTTAAAAAATATGAACAACTTAGAAGTATAAACAAAAACTCCATTTAATAATTTTTTTAATCCAAAAAACTAATTTTTTTTAACAAAAAAAAAAAATAAAAATGTATTCTAATAAAAAAATTGGCCAAATGGCATATGATACTGGTAAATACCAAACTACATAATAAATTTAGATAGCATAGGGGAAAAGGGGGTGGATTATTAGTTTTGGCTTACTAAATAAATTTTCATCCTATACTCAACGGAATAAACGGACGTGTCCCGTACATATTGTGTAGGTGAAGGCCAAAAAGGATTTCTGGCTCTACTATCCCTATTTAAAATTTAAATATTTACAGATATACAACACACATGCCATTGGGCTCACTTTTCCCCTTTTGACTATTTTAACACCCCTTTGCGTCAACACCTACAAATTTTAAATAGCAAAATTATTCTAGGAACAAGCACCTCAAAACTTAAAAGACTACTTAGGATACCTGACATTCGATAACGAAATCTTTAAAATATTATTTGTTATTAAATAAACCAGAATATCAAAAAGTCATGTGCCATTACCTGTAAAAAGGGTTTATGGTAGGGCTAAATAACTGTCTTTATATCGGAATTAAAATTTGGCCTCTAGGAGTTCTTGAAACATATACCCTTTTCTAAAATATGGCGCATTGGTAGTTCGTAACTTCCTGAAATTTTTCAAGTAAGCTTTCAGTCGACCCCTTAACGTTTTTAGAAAAAGGTGCCTAAGCGAACTTCAGTCGCCTCCCTAAGGAATGAATGAGAGCCAAAAGGCGCGTTTATCTTTATATGGTATCATTTATAAACAGATATTTACGGGTTAGGTGTTGGAGGCCCAAGGGACCTTGTCTTGCTTCACCATAATTTTTGACTAAGCCTTAAACTGTCAAAAACGTACTCGTTAAAAAGCTACAAGCATTTTATACATTGCCAAAAACAAAGTGTAAACAATTTGCATTAATTTCAAAATCATTGTCAATGTTAATATAGCTAAATCTTTTTTTAAAGCGTATGTTAAATGTGTTTCTAGAAATTCAATATATTTACATAGCCCTTAAAATCTTTATAGTTTTGATACCAAACGTATTTTTCAACATAGGCCAAGCCTACCGGAATCTTGGGTTGTAGTTTTTGATTAGGTCCAGCCCGGAACTGAGATAACAAATATCGGTGACCCGGCTTGGCCCAAAATTCTTTTTTTTATTTAGGTCTGGCCCGTGCTTACAGGTCCCGACTTTTATCTCTATTATGAATACGACGCGTCTTTTTATTAATATTCTGCAGACATGTTATTTATTCTATTTTAACCCGCGATTAGCAATGTGGGGTCCATACGGACCCCAGCACTTTTTAAATTCTGAATATATTTAAAAATATTATATATTATTGGCCAATATTTTATAACTTTTTTCTTAAATGTATAACAAACATCTCGTAATTTAAATTTGGTCAATGTCTAACAGCGAAATTCGTTTAAAAATTAAAAATTCTGGAGTGCATATGGACCCCACACTCTCAATTTTAATGTTAAAAGTCATGAAATTGCCACAATGTAAATTAAACTGAAAAAATGGCAACCTAATTTCTAGGTATTCTTTCATATACATATAAAGTATATAAAATGTTTGTAATGTATAATAATGAGGAATTATAATATTTTCTTTATAAAATATCGAGTTTTTAAGGTAAATAATAGCCAAATTATAATTTAATAATAAAATTTTTATTATAAATCTTTCATAAAATGTTCTACCGACCTCAAAACACGATATAATAAATAATATTGATAAATTTAATTTACTGACATGATTTATTTAATGTAATATAGAAAATAAAAAAATTTCAATTTTTCATATTTTTTTCTACTTTGTGTCAAATAAATTTTGCAATATTCATTAATAATAACTTATATTAGTTTATAATTATATAGCACGTATTTCTCTTCAAAATAATAAAAATAAAGACCATAGCCTTAAAATTGTTGAAGTTATAGAAGTTTAAAATTGCTGACCGTATGAACCCCACTGTAGCATTCGCGTTACAAATTTCTCACCCTACCATTCGCAGGTTTAAAACTAAAAATTAAAAGATTGTCTAACTGAGAATAAACATTTCCGCCCATTAATATTATCTAAATATATCCCTTATATTTTGTCATTTGTTTCATAACGAATTCAAAAAACCTTAAAATTCGTTAAATTTCTTTGCATTTGTTAAAAATTCACAAACCTTTGACTTTATAGGTAGATTACATGCTCCGCAAAATCCCCTTTCCCATTCATTTCATATTGAAGGCGATTAGAAATTACGTAAGATATCTTTTATTTTTATTGAACATTTTTATATGCAATTAACGGCGCAGTAAATTAAAAACATTTATTGTTGTACAAGTTGAAATGGCTCAACTTTAGAGGGTGTCCCATCCAAATAAAGTACTTTTTCGCATGAACTTTGTCAACTTCAAAATATTTTTAAAATACATATAAGGCTTTTGTAAATTAAAACAATTTTACCATATTATAAAATAGTTTAATACTAAAATTTGTTTGTTATCTCTAAAACTAAAAACAAGCGGCGACCATTCGAATGCCTATTTTATGCGTATAAAACTATAATTTCTTATCGTTTTTTTAAATATATTTAGAGCCTTTTATTCTTATTTAAAATGTGCGGTAGGGTTTAGAAATTGTCTGGGAAATATTTATAAGATATTTAATGATTTATATGAAAAATTAAATGCTAAAAAAAATTAAAATTTTAGTAGTGCGTTAAACATAACAATTTGTAGGATAAATGGTGTGATTTTGCGATAATAAATTTGCACAGCATTCTGACTCAATCTATAACTAATCCGACGCGAGGATCGTTCCTAACAAAACATTTTTGATATAATTAATTAGGCGCCAATTTCGTTTTGTTTAAAATTTTTTAAAACGAATTGTATCACTTGTCGTTTTTGTTAACCACCAATTAAATATAAAAACAGAGCGGTTTTGATGGCTAATTTTATAACAAATCGGATTAAGAAAAATATGATTAGCGTTAAAATGTGAGAAATTGCAATTAATCATTTTTATTCATAACACTGGACAACAAAATTTGCACGATTCTAAACATCATTTATGGCAACTATGGTTTTGGTCAAGTATTTGGTGCTGATCACGAATATGGAATCAGAATTATAGCCAATGCCTCAGATTCATAGTTATTCGGTGTCAAAGTTAAGATTTTTCGATTTTTGGGGTTATTTGGGCTTCTATATAATAAAACCTATGGGTAGTAACAAAAGTTTAAAAAAATATTTAGATAACGAAAACATTCATTAATAACGTAAGACGTTTAAATATTTTTACAATTTTTAATTTTTTTTTTATTTCATTCTTATAAAATTAGCGGTTTTCGTTATAAATCCGTTTTTTTAACTTGAAAGTTAATTGATATTTATTTTAGGTAATAATTTTTTTTGATATATTTTTTATGAGGAATCTGAATATGCCAATAGATTCTTTGGAAAATTAATAGTTAAAGAAATTTTGTGAATTTTTTCTGAACTTTGGACGCGGTTTAAAAAAAGAGGCATTGGAAAAAAACTAAACCCGGGATTGTTATCGCAAGAAAATTCTCTACAAAACCCTCAAAAAATCGTTTTTGTTGTTTTTTTTGTCCAGTGTAATCTTTAATGTCGAACTTTGAAAATCCTAGAGATTTTGAATTAAAGATATCCAAAACTTCCCTGCTAGATTTTTAATTTACCTTATAAATTAATCATTATAAACATATCATATGAGAAGTGTGGGACTAATGGAACGATATATCAAAATTTTAAGAATTAGAAAACGAACTCGTCCTCGGCATTAAAACATATATTTTTTCCATAGGGTATAAGTTTATTAAATTCTATTTAACTTGTTAGAGCTACAAACTATATTACAAAAAAGTAACCTTTTTGCAATTTAGGCAAACGCCAAAAATTTAAATGGTTATTTTCAAAAAATAATTATGACAATTAAAATTACATGCATCTGGCTATTAATTGATAGACAAAAGTTTTTGAGTAAAAACTTAAAAACCAAACAAAATTAGCTCCTTAAAACTAATATTTGCTGAAACCTAAAACATAAAAATCCACTGTAACTTAAATTTTTTTTCTAAAATAATGAAACATTTGATTATTATATCGTCAAACATCCATTATAAATTTCGTTTTAGTTATCTTATATATTACATTTTTAGTATTTTTTAGTTTTTGAGACTCATTGTTTTTTTTTATAATTTTTAATGTTTCATATCAGGAAATTTTATCCGAAAACCATACAATGTATTAAAATTGAAATCTTGTTTTGATTATTTTTATAAGCCTGATATTTGTCGATTAGGTATTTGGCCTTTAATTATTTTTAATGAAGAGAGCCAAGAGGCGTATTAAATTTTTTACCCCATTTTGAAACCACAAGGGGAGTAATTGATACCATTGCGTAGGAGAGGGGGGTTTTGGGGTGAAACCCTCTCTACAATCCCCACCCAAAAAATTTCTCAATCCTCCTTCTAACCAAAAAATTACTTTAAAATTCCATTAATATTTGGCAAAAATTTTTTTTTGAAACCCCCCCCCAAGCTTTACAACTTGCTACGCCCTTGATTGATACCATTTGTGTTTTCTGTAGAGAACAATAGCTCCACGACGTAAGCGCGGTATCATTAGAGCCATATTAAATATGTCAAAACTTTAAGTAGAAAACTAGCAGAAGTAGTAATATAATATTGCAATCTCTAAATAAAATTTTTTAAATCTTACAAGCACATTAACTTGCAAATTTAATTATGCCTTTTAAGTCTTCTATTAAGAAGTATGTACTACCATTGGCATAGCGAGCCTCTACTTATGCACAATGAAATATGGTATATGGCTCAAGAAGTTATAATGATTAATAAAATTTATGTTTTACGTTAGCCTGAAATTTGTGAATTGTATTATAATTGTATTGGTTAGGATGGACCAGCACTTAAAGAGCAAAATGACATGCCAAAGTTTTGCAAATATAGTCGAAACAACAGGGCTACCAAACAAGAAGACCTATCAATCTTGTTTGCCAAGTAAGAGAGTCCAGCCTTCATTCACAGAATAATTATGTGTTTTTTCTTAATATTATAAAGTTTATTAATCGTAAATAATATTTATATTGCATTTTTTAGAGGTTGGAACAAAGATACCGGAGTCATGGGTACAGTTATTTTTTATTGCCTCTCTCTTATATCAAATTATGCCTTGTTTTTAAGTGACAAAATTTAAGTTATGAATTTATTGTGGCACAACTTAATAGTTATTCGATTAGGCTTCGTAAAGGCCAAAAAAGCTTCTTTGGCTTGCCCGACTGACTGGTTCAAATAATAAATGACTTCCCCCATAACTTTTCTTAAATTAATGTGTCATATCTGTTTTTTGATCCGTAACACCGCAATTAATCTTATCGTCGGGATAGTGACATGTGGTCGCACGCCGCCTATCTAGATTTTTAGTCTGCGTAGCTGATAAATCATCTCAATTAAATTCCTTCAAAAATTCTAGATTAATGAAATTTTTTATTGAACCATATTTTTTTGTTGGAAATTTTTTTAAAAATTTTTCAGAAAATAAATAAACTTTAATTGCGCCCGAAATGATTTTTTTTAGCCGTCGTACATACCACTAAGGTACTTTGTTGGAGTTCATGTGAAGTGAGTTTATAATTATAAACCTAAAGTAAATTACATGTAAAATAAATAGGAAGAATTGAGCTAAAAGCTGCTAAAAATAATAGTAATGAATATCTAGGTGTTGCTTACGTTGATTCAATTTGCGACGTGGACTACAGTTGCATCATTACGGATCCATATGGAATTGGCAGCGGACATTTTTTGAGTCATGAAATCGGTCATCTGTAAGTTTAAATCTTTACTATTATTGGCTAAACAAAATCCACATGGCGTTTTTAAGTTAGCTAAAATATCGTGGTGATTACGGCATTAGATATGATTATAAATCACCACTAACTATAACTACTTTATCTTAGTCTAAACGCCGACCATAATAAAGAGTGCGATCGCGACGTCCCTGGATTAATGTATAGAACGGAAAGTCACTTTTGGTCTGATTGCAATATTCAACGCATTTCAAACAAGCTACGGTATAACCTATTTAACCTTATGACTTCATCTAAATATTAACAAGGCTTTAACATTAGAATAAATAGGTGATTTAGGGCTATAAGTATAATTTGAAAAACGTAAATTATTTGTTCCCAAACACATTCGGCAAAAATGGACGTTTATTAAGTCTATCGCTGTGACTTTGTTTTTTAAAACATTTTGCTTCCCTTTTATATTATCTCTCGTTTTTTCCAATTTTTTTTACAAAAGATATCACTTTAGTTTAAATTGCCATTAGTAGCATTTTGATAAAAAAAGTTAAAAAAAAAGATTTATAAAAAATTAAATATCGAAAAAAATTATTATTCTTGATGGCGCGTTCAGAGTTCATTAATTTTTTTAAGAATTTTCGAAATTGGGTTTTACATCAAAATTTTTTTCATCATTGTTTTTTACCATATTCTCTTTAAATCATATTATACAATATAAAAATATAAAAAGACGGGCATAATGGTCTTAACTTTTATTATTCTAATTTTTTTGTTTTAATAAATTTAGTCGAGCTCCTATGAACATTGCAAACAATATAATGGAAGTTTTTTTTATATAAGGGCACGTGCAAAGTGAGTTTTTATTTTCGTAAAATTTTATAAATTTTGAAAATTTTGATAATTTTATTTTTTCCGAAATTAATTTAAAAAATTTTTATTTCAGAAAAAGCATTTTAGGTGCATAGACTTATTGAAGTCTTGAAGCAAGATATTTATTTCAAAGTATAATATTGTATATTGTGTATATATATCTTTTATTCCAAGCTTTTGTACGTTTAAAATTATCCAACAAAACCAAGTCCGTCAAATGACCAAGTATATATAGCCGACAAGGCCAATCAATCTATCTAAGTTAAATATTCATAATAGCTAAACACTATCGAAACATATAAGGTTAAAAGTAAAACCTAAGTTAAATATTTAAAATAGCTCAACAAGGCCAAAGGCCGTTTATGCGAAATTAGTGATTAAGGTTCACCAATAAGACGAAATTTAACGACTTTGTAAAAATTTGCGTTTTATCAAAATAATTTTTCAAAATTTTAAAAATTTTACGAAAACAAAAACTCACTTTGCACGTACCCTTAACAAAATAAGTAAATAACTTTCCTATACGGAATTTATTGGTGGTGATTTAGGGATTTTTTGATTAATGAAAATGTTCAATCCATTTTTTAGTTCAGATGATATTATGTGCTTGCTCAACAACGATACCTACAAGGTTGCACCACTCCCCAAGGTTCGATACAATTATGAAAAAATGTGCAAGGACCTGCATCCTGGACAAAAGATTAACTATGACCGTGTAAAATAAATTATTTGCAAGTTTACACCTATAATTAATTTTCATAGGTAAATAGTTGAATACCCTAAATGTCATCGTAGAGGTCGTTTTGCAAGGTATATATTGGGTGAAAAGTTTTTTCAATAACATTGGATTCTCAGTTCCCACCGGGGCAAATCAACTCAAAAAATATTTTGTAACAAAAGTTAAATACAAATTGGCATCGTGTAAATAGTTTAACTTTTGAATATTTTATCACGTAAGGAAAATTTTTCATTTTAATAATTTTTAAATGTAGGGAATCATGATTTCGCATTTGTTTTGGGCTAGCTATATTTTTTATAACACAGGTCAATAAATATCAATGGCACAACCTTAAATTTTATGAAAACACAAAAGAATTTATCCTCATGATGGCCTTATCTCTATGTATTTCGTATTTCTTTAGGTTCTTCCGGCCTAAACTCCTTCCGTCCATATCAAAAAAATGGCCTTTTTTGACCAAATTGACAGAACGAAAATACCCTAAAAAAATTTAAGAATATTTTTTTATATAAAAATCCCTTGTAACTTATATTTATCATATTAAATAAAGAGGAATAAAATGTTTTAGTATGTCAAGCTCTTACATCAGCATTTAGATAATACAAAATAGCGTCCAAACTTAAATACGACACGATATATTTGTTTTAAAAAAAGTTTTATTCAAAGTTTAAATTTAACAGTTTAGCTGTTGTAATTATGCAAAAAAAAATTCAATTTATTTTTGTTTTTGAATCTTTTTTGTTTTTTTTGGCATTTTTTCAAAAGTTTTTATTGTTTATAGCTGACTATCTAAGTTTGATTAGGAAAAACGGTAAACGGATTTGAAAATCCCTAAGCTGGCAGGTTTGATTTCCGTAGTTAGCTCATAACTCTCAAAAATTTGTTGACCTGTGTAATTCTACAAAAAAATGGCCTATATTATATTTTTACTAGCACATTTTAATTTTTTAGCTAGGTAATAAATCTAATTTTTATTAAGATTTTTATTTCTAGATTAAGAAAACTAAAATTTTTTATATTTTAAATAAGCTAGATCAAACTTTAGTCATGAAAAAATTTGACCAGCAAAAGTATTTTAAACACAAGCTCAAACAACCAAAATTAGAATATAGCAGTTATTTAATCAAAAAAAATTTTATCCTAATATTTTGATTTTAAGATTCAAACGGTAAAAAAAATTAATTATTACAGACAAAAGAAAATTCATCGATCAGTGTGATCAATTGTTTTATTAGGTTAATTTATAGTAATACTTTAAAATTATATATAAATATATAAAAAGGTTAATTATTAACTTTATTTATTAGAGTACCTGTTCAAGAATTTATTGTGGCAGTATAGGAGAATACGGTTACTTAAATGGAGCCTATTGCAATGAAGATGACACCCTCTCAAAAGCAAAAACAAACCGAGTAAGATTTGATGAAATAAATTCTTTTGCTGCCTGTTGTTAAATTTCACCTACTAAGTGTATTTAAACATCTATCTACGAAATATCAGGGTAATTTTTAATTTTAAGGTTGCCGCTATTGTACTCCTCTGTATGGCCTGTACTGCTATCACTAAAATAAACATTATTTTTCCCCAAATAAAAATTTAACGGCTTTTTTATAAATTGAGTAATATATTTTACCCGTTTACAATTAAAAATTATTTCAATTTTTATAAGAATTTTAAAACAGGCCACTCTAAGGTTAATCCTTTGTGTATGAAAGTTTTTATACAAATTTTAACAAACGGCGACAACGTTGCTAGATGGTCCAATAGCACTTTGCTGGTAGTGATAGATCTAGTGCGCCAAAAAGAGCAGAAATTGAAATCAAAAATTAATTGTACAAAAACATTTTCAATAATTTTTATAAATAACAAGTTCTACACCCCATTAATATTTAAAAAATATTTGTTTTGGGCGTAAAAGCATTATCTTAACGGCGTATTAGGCTACGGATCTAGCCAGGATAATTGATTTATTCTATCAAAATTTAAAACTTGCGATTTTAAATTTTACTATAAAATGTAAAATGCTTCTTTTCTCTTTTGTGGACAGTAAAGAAGCAGAAAATACTAACTCATGAATGTTCAATTTAAATACAATCGGAGAATGTAGTTTTTTTAATGAAAGCTCTGAAACAGGTAGTCTTTCCAGGTGCAAAGTGAGTTTTTATTTTAGTAATATTTTAAAAACTCTGAAAATTTTATTTTTTTTTCAATTTAAAAATTTTTTTATTTCAGAAATAGCATTTAATTACAATTAAAAAGATTTTATTTATGAGATTTCCAGCATTAATATATTATAATATCAAATTAACAATGTTAAATATAATTAATAAATTATAACAGGTGGTGTATTAAATGTAATAATTGAAAGAAGTAAATAAAATAAATTTAAAAAAAAAATAATAAAAATATTATATTTACTAAATTTTAGAGTCTTCCGGCCACGGATTTAAAAAAAGAAAATAATTATTTTTCAAAATTTCTATGAAAATTTTTTGCCTTATGCTAAACTTGGTGAAATAAAATTATTTTTAATTAGTTTACCAATTTGTTTGAAAATTTTCAAGGCTTCAGGACCAAATGATCCAGAAGTTGTGGCAACAATTGGTATAAAAATATTATCGGAATTTAAAAAACAATATTTTTTTGTCTTTAAAATTTCGGCATTCAAAATTGGAGCAAAATTATAATTTGAAGGGGCCAGAGGATCAACACAGGTGAAATCCCAAAATAAAGGTTTCCCCTCAGAGAAGGGAACAAGAGTTTTTCTTAATTTGCGTTTTATTAAAAAAAATAAATTTTTCATAATTTTATATTTTACGAAAATAAAAACTTACTTTGCATGTGCCCTTATGTAAAATACAATCGGATGTGCAATTAGCCATCGACTAAAAAAGCTTTAAAGGCAGAAAAGAAGAAAGTAATTTATGTAAGTTATTTTTTGCCATAGGGGCCATGTTAATGAATTTGATTTAGAAAATTATATATATATATGAAATTAAACATTTGCTTTTAAATTTATGGAATATGTTTAAGACACCTAAGTGCGTTTATTTATAAGACAGAAATATACCGACCTATACGTGGTCCGCGTGTAAAACTATGAAAATCAAAAACAAAGTCTGCCTTAAAAAATAGGAATATCCAATGGAGAAAGGACTTTAATGCGCTTTGCGCATTTAAAAAAACTAAAACCCATTTTTTTTTATTTTTTTCGGCACATTTAACTATGCTACCCTTTTGTTAAATAATATATATTTTTAATTATTACATCGTCCCCTAATTATGTGGATTAAAAATTTGAACCATGGTGCTTGACAAAAAAAAACAGACAGTGTTTAAGTTAATTAAATTTGTGTCCTATATTTTGGTCGAATTTCTAAGCTGCAACGGACGTCATTTTTGTCATTTATATCGACACTTATTATTTCAAACAAGTTAAAATTAATTAAATACGAAAAAAGAAATTAAAAATGTGGTGACTCATGCTCACAGAATTTAGATTCGACTTTCGTTTCATCATATTGAAATTGCTGTGTCATACTGTCATATGAAAAGTGTTAAGTTGTTGCTTTCTAAGCTGATAAGGTTAATTTCATAACATTTCATAATTCAAGATTTGTGTTAACGAGCAATGTATCCCGATCGAAGATGCTAAACCTCTGAATGGTCGATGGTCAAAGTGGAGTCAATTTGGCTCTTGTGAAGGTTCTGACCCAAGATTAGGCGTTCGTTTCAAAACGCGGAAGTGTGATAATCCAGTGTAAATTTATGTTATTGGCTTATTAGAACCAGTACCGGAAAGTATGGGCCAAAGGGGATAAGAAATTTATTTTCTCGGGCTAAAACACGGGAAAATGCTCATAGTAATTTTTAATATTATTAAAAAAAGGCCCCAAAAAATGAGCAAAAAGCTCTATACATTAAAATTAAGAAAAAACAACTAAACTCGTTTTTATTTTCCAACAATTTTATGAAAGATTTGAAAAATTAACTATAGAACTTTAAGTAGAATATCTTACATTTAATTAAAATGAGTTTGGCAAAGCTAGATTTTTATAAAGGTTTTTGATTATGCAAAAAATCGTATTTATTTTTTTTGCCCCTTGAAGTGGGCTTTTCCAATAGAAAAGCCCTTTACATCAATTATAAGGGCTGGCTCTTTTTACCCCACACCGGGTTTGTAAACCCTTTCGCAATACAACAGATTTGTAAAAATTATAAATTATATATACCCCATTTTTGGTTTGCAAATAGGCTTTTTATCGTGAGTCCTAATTAATTGCGAATAATTTCAAATTTCACTTTTTAGTGGCTATTATCACAAACATTAAAAGAATAAATATTTCAAAATAAAAAAAATGATTAGAGCATTATTTCACTTTTATTTGTTTTGCCACACTAAAATTTCAAATTAAAAAAAAAAATTAAGAGAAGATTAAGGTCACAGGTTTAATGACTTACCTAGCATAGCCCTTATTGTACGCAATTTCACAGTTTCTTATATTGAAAATAAATAAGTAATATTTTAAAATTTTAAAACATTTGAAATATTAATCGATTAATGATGAAGCATATTTTGCTAAAAGCACATTACCCAACAGCACCGCTGTCTGTGGACCATTGATTAAAGATAAAAATGGTTTAAAAGTGCCCTTGTAATAATGAACTCTATTAAAATTATTCATTTTAAGGTTTTTAGAGTAACCAAGCAATAATTTTTTATTTTTATCTATATTACTTTGAAGACCTACAAATGGAGGCACATACTGCAAGGGTTCGTCGTTTCAATACCAATTTTGTCGAAATGTAAAGGTTAGTTAGATTTATAACGAATTGTTGTGAAATACATACTTTACAATCTTAATCTTGAAATCAAATTATATTAATTAGCCACAGCAAAAATCAAGTAATAATCACGCTACCATATGTCACGAAGTTCTACCAAACTCAAATCCAGATTACAGTACATCACTATTATATAGCCGGTCTAAGGCCATGTTTGTTTTCCAAAAAATGAATAAAACCCATGGTTCATGGTAACCTAAAGGCATTTTGCCTAACCGTTTTGGCACCTTTGGTTAAAAACGCGTTTGATAGATATGAAATCCCATTGTTTGTTTTCAATTTTTTGAAAAAATCAAGCTATTACAAGGCACGTCCTATGGAGTAAATGCATTGTTGGCCGTTTATTTAGGGGTTGTTTAAGTTTTTTAAATGAAAAAAGCTTTTAATGTTTTTCATGTTCTGCTCTAATTACAGATAATAAAATATAAGTTAATGTGATATGTCAAATATTTGGCCTTGTGCTAATATAACCTAATAGTTTTTGTATTATTTTTTGACAAGGTATTTATTAATTTGACGTTGCAGTACATAATAAAACCTCTTTAACATATACTTTTACCTATTTCAAACGTTAGATTTGAATAAGTGCTTGCTAAGTTGCGTTGGGGCAGAATCATTCACCACAGCCATAAATGTTGATGGTTACATCCAGTCAGACTCCACCCAAGATCGAATGTGTATCCGAGGAAAATTTGTGGTAAGATTACATTCTTCTGAAAGTTTTTGGTAACTTTTCGTAAAACTTTCTTTGGGTTTAGTATAAATATAAAATTAAAAATCCAAACGGGATCTTGATATTAATCATTTCAATTTTACTAATTCAAAATCTTTCTTTTAAAAATATCTACTATTCATTTTTTAAAGTAATTCTAATTTTGCATATTTAATTAATTATGAGCACAAAGGTTTGCAAAGACAAATTATGGCCTAGAACACAGGTCGAAAAATTTATGTATATTAAAGTAACCGATTAAATCACGCCTATAACTGGGCAACAAAATCTGGACTTAAGCCTCATTTATGGCAATTATCCTTCTTGATCGAGATTTTTGTAAAGATTAAGAATATATTTCAGAATTTTAGCCGATGCTCATTTATAGTTATTTGGTGTCAATGAAATTTACCCATTTCGGGGTATTTGGAGCTTTAATAAATAAAACCTGTGGGTAATAAATTAAAACATATATATGAATTAACGAATCATATATTTTAAACATAAAGCGATCAAAACTTATAATAAAATATATTTTTTTTATTTTTCTTAGTGGTTTTTGTCTTAAAATCTCTTTTTATATCTTAAATAACTTTCAAATAAAGTGCTCATAAATTTAAGTAATACACGTTTTAAACAAAATATTTATAAAAATTTAAAACTGCCAATAATTATGAAAACTTAATAGTTTTAAAAAGTTTTACGGATTTTTTTTGAACTTTGACCCAATATAAAAAAATGGAAAAATTGGAGAGATTAAGAGAGAAAATAAATCCAGGATAATAATCGCAAGAAGATTCTATATAAAACACTGTAATAATCGTCTATTGTTGTTATGTAAACCAGTCTTTCCTATCTCAAACATCAACGTTTTTTTGCATGTGTTTGAAATTAGGGTACTCACATTAGGGTTCAAACCGGATTTTAAATTATGGCCCGAGTTTCTTACAAGCTAAATTTTTTTTTCTTAAATTTTTAATAATACAGAGTTTAAAAGTAATACCCTTCTTCGTGTGATAATAGATTTATTATTTTTAGTTCTTGTCAATAATTTAAAAAAAAGGGCAATATGAGATTTAAACGGCCCCACCCGGCCGATAATTCCTTCATCAAATTCAGGCCCGGCTTGCCAGACCCGCTCTAAGGGTGAAAAAAAATATTTTTTGGTTTTCAACGTATGTAAGCATTTTTTTATGTGTGATTTCATATATGAAAAATATTTAAAATTTAGTTTAAGACAATAATTAGTAGAAAATGTGATGACAAAAATATATAGTATGAACAAGATACTTTAGGATTAAGCTTGTAGCTATTTTTGTTTATATTTTTTCTCTAATTTATCTTGTTTTTATTGTTTAATATCTATTATTTATATACATATTTTTATATTGTAGACGCAAATTAGAA
Source organism: Acutogordius australiensis (assembly GCA_030555515.1). Lineage (NCBI taxonomy): Eukaryota > Metazoa > Nematomorpha > Gordioida > Gordea > Gordiidae > Acutogordius > Acutogordius australiensis. Next base: position 19,877,301 of record CM060243.1, read on the forward strand.
TACAAATATTCTAGAGTTATATTTAAACTTATATTAAAATTATAAATAATCACGACTAGCACTATGTTTTTAAAAAGTACTCTTAAAAAGAGAAAATTTACAAGGACTTTTTCTAAATATGAGTAAATTTTAATATTAATTATACAGATTAAAAATCAATGAGTGAATGACGGGGAAAATAACCATTATGTGGTCTTATTTCAAATATATTTTTCGTTTCCTCCTATCAAAAAATTGCCAAATTTGACCAAATTGTAATTTTGAGTTTTTTAATATACCAAAAGAAAAAATTAAAATAAAAATAACTCGTAACTTGTATTTTTTCTCAAAAAAGAAAAAATATTTAATTATATTAAGTTCTTACGTCAATATTTAGGTACAGAATATCTAGCACCCTAACCTAAACACGACACAATAGATATCAGTTTTAAAATAAAAATGTTCTTTGAAGTTTGAAACGGTAAACTATTGTGAATATATAAAATTATTTTTGAATTTTTTTTTGTTTTTTTTAACATTTTTCACAAATTCTCAATGTTTATAGCTGGCTTCCGAAGTTTGATAAAAAAAATGTAAACGGATATAAAAATCTTAATTTTATGGAGCTCCTGATAAAACACCGTTTAACATTTTTAAGGGAGTGAACCAAGTTTTTAGATTTTATATAATAAGGAAACGTTTTTTTAACTTTGACTTTGTTGCTGATCTCTGGGCATCATAGTGACCTTTTTTTTAAAAAAAAATAGTAAAAAAAAAACTAATTTAAACAAAAGGGCGCATTCCAAATTCATACATTTCAAAAAAAAATTGTAACATGATTATTTGCTTCGTATTAATATTGTTTTTTTAGTATTTTTTTACACACGACGCAATTGCTCCAAATAGATTCGATTTTATTAATTTCGTATCTTTATCCAAATAAACATTGCTTTATACAGAATTCTTATAAAAATTTTACCGTCATAAATTTTTTTAACATAAACATGATATTCAAGGAAGAAAAAAAAATTCTAAACGCGCCTATAAAATTTATAAAATTAGGCCTTGTACATGTTTTATTTAATTTAAAATAACCGTATTATTAAAACTTTTTAAAGTCATACGGTATATAAAATTATTACTTTTGTGTGAAAAATTTATTTTCATAGGACACGGCCTATGGAAAGTTCAGATTTCTTTTTATTTTAAAAATTTATAAGTTTTTACTTTTATTAAATTTTAACAAAACGTGGGCAATCTTTGTTATTAGCATTTAAATAGTTTTTCTAAAGGAAAAGTTTTTAAAAAATATTGAAAAAAAAAAAATAAAATTTTTAAAAAAATTAAAATTTTTGCAAAAATAAGATGAGTCTGAAAGCGCCCTTAAAAAAATTTACATTCGACCAGGTTTTTGAACTGCAGCAAAATAAACATGATGGTAATATTTTTTCCGTTTGAAATCACTATTGAGACAACATCTCACAGTTTCAAGACAGATAAAATGGCCAAATTGACTAATTTTGCGTATTAAAGTAAACTGCTTCATTTTTTATCTGAAATTATAGGATAATAAATAAAGTATATAAATTCCCAACAAAATATTTGCACTCACCCTAATAGGACATTTTACCTGTTCAAAATATAATATTATTCTAAGTTTAAATTAAACAGTTTATCTTTCTATATATTTTACAATTTTTTAGTTTTTAAATCTTATTTGTTGGCTATCATTTTTTTTTTATAAATTTTTAATGTTTATGTTGGCTTGCAAAGTTTGAACAGGAATAACGGAATGAGTTATGAATGTAGAATCTCTTATAGCTTATACATATCTGAAAAATTTGCTGAACTGTTATATATTTTTTCCAATTGAGAGACTCATATAAAGCAATTACTAATTAAAACTTACTTTAAAAAGTTTGTTTTGTTTATTTTATTAATTCATAAGATTCGTTAATTTTCTGTATAACGTAATCATAGCCCCTAGGATGTCGCATCTCAAACATTGACAAATGTGGCGTTTGTCATGGCAAAAATCAATGCAAGAATAAGAAATCTCCAAACGTTTGAAATCGATTCGATATAATGCGTATTCGCGCTTAATAATTCCCTCAATATTTAATTTTATTGGATTACAAAGTTTTAAATTATATACTAGCTTTAAGGTAAAAAAGTCTATTTATCAAAATACAAAATTAAAAAATGTGTTAAATCTATAGTTATAAATTAATGTTATTATCATAAAATATAAGGTAGGTTCTTAACAATTCAAATAACTCTAGAGCTAAAATATATCGCATTATTAACAAGTTTAATTTAATCTCATTAGTTTCGAAAGTTGTATTCAAAAAAGTTTCTTTTTCAGCCTTAGCAAATATAGAAAATTTCTTATTATCATAATCAATTCTTGTTTTACAAATATAGAAATTGAACACCTTCCTATAATAGCTCACCGGCATTCTCAAATAATATAAAATTGCTGTAATCACCACCAATAATTATAAAATAGCACTCAGATTTAAAGAACTCAGATAATTTCAAACATTTATATGTCGGGAATCATTAGATCATTAATAAAAAACTCTAAGGTTTTTTGCGCTTATTAACCTAATTTCGAAAATATATAAGCTGATCTAATCATAGCACAAAATAACATAATAGATATCGTATTTTGTTAACTGTTTATAGTTATAAATATTAAATGATTTTACCATAAATCAATAAATGGCAGATTATTATCTTTTATTTTCAACTATAAGTTGGATTTTTTATACAATATTGCAATATAGATATATGTCCTCTCTTAACCCGCGAGTAGCGCTGTGGAGTCCATATGAACCCCAGCCCATCTTAAATTTTTATCTTTTAATTTATTTGACTTTTTTTTAAACACATAATAAATAAAACAAGTAATCAAAATTAGGTCTAAGTCAAATAATAAAGTTTCAATTTATGTGAGAAATCATGATATAGCTTTAATAAAAATTTAAAAAAAAATTGCCCCTTTCTAGAAGTTCATAATAGTTTTATTATTAGTATTAAATAGTGTTTATTGTATAATAATGTTATGACTTAATTTCTCTATAAAATATCTAGGTTAAGGTAAGGAAAAGAAAAAAATAATTTTTTATTTCATAATGTTATTTTATTCATTATTTTACCACACCCCAAATACAATTTAATCAATAATATCTAATTAATCAATAAGAATATATAATATTTGTAAAAAATAATTTTTTTATTAAAAAAAATTACAGATTACGATAATGATAACTTACTCAGGTCAACAAATATCAATATTACAATATAAGTTTATGAAAACATAAAAGCATGCATCCCCATGAGGCTTATCTCATTAATGTTTTCAGTTCTTAGTTTTCTTCAGCCTTCGGCTCCATAGTTCCATCTATATAAAAAAATGGCTTTTTTTGATCAAATTGACAGATTTTGCGACGTCGAGAACCCTATAAAGAAAAAATTAAAAATTTTTTTCATAGAAAAATCTCTTGTAACTTATATTTATCATCTCAAATATTGAGAAATAAAATTTTTAAGTATATCAAGCTTTTACATTAAAGTTTAGATAATAAAGAATATTTCGCGTCACAAAATTAATGACACCATGTGTTATCGGTTATAAAAATATTATTTGAAGTTTGAAATTAACAATTAAAGTTTTTTTGACATTTTTTCTAAAATTTTCAATGTTAGCTGATTAACTAAGTTTGATTAAAAAAACGGTAAACGGAGTTAAAAATCCCTAAGTTGGCACGTTTGATCCATAGTTAGCTCATAACTCTCAAACTGTGTATATTAGTTTATAATAGAAACGAAATTATGGTATTTTATTAAAATTTAAATCTGAGATATAAAACTTTTGAAGTTATTGAGGTGTAAAAATGGTAATTATAGGGACCTCACTGTAGCATTCGCATTACAAAGTTTCACACTAGCATTCGCCGGTTTACCAATTTCATTATAATGAAAACATAATGATTATGTAATTTAAATGTGGTTGAACATTTTAACAATATTTTATGGGAAAAATTTATAGAAATAAGGAATATCTAATGCCACATTACATAGTCGTACATCAATTTCAGAAAAAAGAAGTTTTGATATTAAAAAAATGTAATCCCCATGATGGCCTTATCTCATATATATTTTCCTTTTTTCGTAGTTTCTTCCGCCTTCATTATCTCAGCCCATATCATAAAATGTTTTTTTGACCAAATTGACAGATTTTGCGACCTCGAGAGAGACATATTTCAAGAATTTTAAACTAAACATTCACTTGTAGCATATAATTTATATCTCATATAATGTGAAATACATTTTTAATTATATCTAGCTCTTACATCATAATTATAATAATAGAGAATATTTGGCCAACCCAAATACAACACTATTTTTGGTTTTTAACCCGCGAATGGTAGGGTGAGAAATTTGTAACGCAAATGCCACATGGACCCCAACTTTAAACTTCTATAACTTCAAAAGTTTTAAAGCTATGGTCTTTTATTTTTTTTTATCATTTTGAAGAGAAATAGGTGCTCTTTAAATATAAACTAATATAAGTTATCGTTAATAAATAATAATTAGAATGAGTTAAATACAGATGTTAAATATCTAAAAATTTAGTTGCATCAAATATTAGTTTCGGTATGATTAAAATAGTTTTATAGCTGAATCTCTGATAAAAAATTAAACTAAAATTAATAAAATTTTAATATTTATGTATATATATTACTAAAATATATAACTTATTAATATTTTAGCTTAAATATTTTATTTCATAATTTAAATTTTTTAAATTATATATAAGATATACATCTTCAAACCAATATTATAATAATATTTTAATCACTGAGCTTAAGCTTAAGATTATATTGCTAATTAAGTGATTTAGGGTGGAATCAATTATCAAACTTCTTAGTGTAGATTTCCGGGCACTATGTTATAATTTAAATATTTTTAAGCTATTAATATGTTTTGATACCGCGGAACCGTTTTTTTAAATTTAAGAACCGGTACCGGTTCCGGTACCAAGCGACCCTCTTAGTACCGCTATTTTCGGTTCCGGTACCGGTCCCATTCCCTGTATTAAACTATTCTATTTAAAGAATACCTAAAAAATAAAGTGCATTTTTTTCTGTTTAAATTTACATTGAGGCAATATCATGGTTTTTAACATTGAAATTGAAAGTGTAAGGTCCATATAGACCCCAATAGAATTTTTAATTTCTAAACAAATTTTGTTAAACTTAGACCAATATTAAATTACTATGTTTTATATATATTTAAGAAAAAAGTCACAAAATTTTGGTCCATAATATATAATATTTTTTAAGATATTCAAATAGAAAATACTGGGGTCCGTATGTACCCCAGAGTGCTAATCGCGGGTTAAAATATTATTTGAAATGAATTTAACAATTTAGATGTTGAGAATAGATAAAAAAATTTCAATTTATTTATTTTTAAATCTTTTTTCAACATTTTTTTAAAAATTTTTTATAGCTGACTTAAAACGTTTGATTAGAGAAAAGCGTAAACGAATTTGGAAATCCCTTAGATGGCAGATTTGTTCCCTTAGGCTGCGGCAAATACTCTTTTCAAAAATTGTAAAAAAAAATATATTTAAAATAATAAAAAATGTAACGGCTAATATTAAAAAATGAGAATTAATGTTTTTTAATCTTTAGGATATGCCTAACAAAAAATTTTTAATAATTTTTTAAAAAAAAAATAATAATATTTTAAATTTTTTAAATTTTTTTACACTAGCCGCCTTAATGTTATTCAAATGCGTGCTATTTTTTTCTTCAAAACTTTATTTTCCACTAGCCGCAGCCCTACACGCTTTCATGACATTAATATTTACTTAGTAAATTAATTTCTTTCAACACCTGCATAAATTTTTTATGTGTTAATGCAATATTATATAATAAAAAAATAGTTCTTCCATATATTTGCGATTCATTTGTTTGATAAATCATACAAAGGCCTAATAATATTGTAAAATGTTTTAGTGGGTTATCTGGGTACCCCATAATTAGTTTTTAAATTTTACATTGATTAATAAATTCTTTTTTATTGCTGCGATATTTTGAATTAGCTGTTCGAGAGCTAGACCATAAAAAATTTCTGATTATGACATTGTGATGCTAAATAACTTAACCCACGATTGGTATGCGGTCCATACGGACCCCAGCACTTTTTATATTTTGAACATCTTCAATTATAATATAAATTATTGGCCAAAATTTTGTGACTTTTTTCTTAAATATAATAAAAAAACTAGTAATCAAAATTTGGTCTAAGTCTAATAACATCATTTGTTTAGAATTTAAAAATTAAATTGGGGCCCGTATGGACCTCACATGCTAAATTTTAATGTTGAGAGCCAATGCCTCAATGTAAATTCAAACATAAATATTTGCAACCTCATTTTTTTGGGCTTGTTCAGACTCGTTTTTTTGAAATATTTAAAAAAAATTAAAAATTTCGAATTTAAATTTTTTTTAGAAAAAATATTTAAATGCTAATAACTAATGACAACTTTTTGTAAAAAAGCGTTCAATGTCAAAAGGTAAAAATTTTAAAAAATTTTAAAATTTTTTAAAAAAATGTAATGAGTGAACGCGCCCTTAGTTATTTTTTGTAAATATTTTTACATATTAAGTATGTAAAAGGTTTGCATTGAAAATGATAGATATTTTTTCTTTGCTGTCTAATTTTTAAGGTGAATAATAGCCAAAAATAATTTTTTAATTAATAATTTTTTTTATGAATCTTTCATAAAATGTTCTACTGACCTAAAAACACGATTTAATCAATAATATTGATAAATTTAAATTAATGAGATGATTTAAATATAATATAGAAAAATGAAAAAAATTGATTTTTTTTTGTTTTTTCTACTTTGTGTCAAATAAATTATGCAATATTAATTAATGTTAACTTATATTAGTCTAATTAAAGAGCACGTTTTTTCTTTGAAAATAATAAAAAAAAGATCATAACTCTAAATCTCTTAAAGTTATAGAAGTTAAATTGGGGTCGGTATGGACCCCACTGTACCATTCGCGTTACAAAAATCTCACCCTTCTATTTACGGGTTAACCCGTGAAAGACAAATTCGCATTCCATAAGCATTTGAAAATTTATATAAAATAATTTAAGTATTTTGTCTACATACTTATAAAAAGTCAGACGGGTCGGATATATAGATACCCAGTCAAAATACTTTTAATAAAATTTTTGAAATATTACTTATATTTATTTTGCAATGGCTGCGGCTAATACCTCTTTCAAAATTGTAAAAAAAATATTTCTAACATAAAAAAAAATTTTAGCGGCCAATATCAAAAAATGAGAATTTAGTTTTTTTGGTCGTTTTAGGATATGCCTAACAAAATATTTGTAAAAAAAATTTTTTTTTCAAAAAATTTTAAAAATTAATTTTTTTCACACTAGCCGCCTCAATGTTATTCAAATGCGTGCAATTTTTTTTTGTCAAAACTTTTTTTTCCTATAGCCGCAGCCAATGCATCTTTAAAATATTGCTGTAAATTAATTTAAATGGTGGATTATTTTAAAATTTAATGAAATGTTTGGTGGGGGACGAGCATGTTGCAATATATGAACTTATATAGAAAGTATCTGATTTTAAAATATATTTTGAAGTTTTAAAGAACCAAAATAGGCTTGTAGTTTCCCCCATATCATCATTTTTTAACCAGAGCAAAGCAAATTAATATTACCGACGGGTTAAATAGTTAGGATTGCTCGCACGCCGGTGACTTAGGTTTTTAGCCTATGCTCTCACTTAAAGCATTTTTTTCTTTGAATAATTAAATTTTTTTTTTAAATTTTTAAACTTTCATAATATTTTAATTGCTAATAATAAAAATTGGCGACTTTTAAAATGCGTTCAATAAAAATTTAAAATTTTTTGAAAAATTTAATGAAATTTGAATTCTTATTAGCATTTAAAATAATTTTTCTGAAAAAGTTTATTAAATTTTGACAAATAAAAATAAATTATTAAGTTTATAAATTTCTAAATTTTTAAATTTTTTTATGAATGAAGTCTAAGCGCTCTTAATCAATTAACATTTAAAAAAGAGTAAACAATAGGACATTAATTTATCATATGTTTTTCTGCTTGTAGGCATATGAAATATAAAGATCGCTATGTATTTATATCTACTTGTTGCATTTAGCATTCTGGAAATTATATATGCTGGTATGTTTATTAAAAACAACATTTTTAAGTCGTTTGTACTTTCAATTATTTTTTAATTTAAAATGTTTTGTAGCAGTTACAATAAATATATCTGGTCCGAGTTATGCAGTTCATGGTGCTACCAATGTTTTCTTTACATGCTCTATCATTTCTCAAACTCCCCAAACTGAAATACCAGTTTGGTATCATGATAATTCAAGAATTGACGTTTCTTCAAATTCTGGGTACCAAGTTTTTACTAGCCATGGAAGGGATCAGATTGTTAACAGCAAACTTGTAATCAGTAGAGCCACTTTAGATAAGGCTGGAACTTATAAATGCCAGTCTGATACAAATAAAGTTCTGATATTTAGAGTTGTCATCTGTAAGTTATCAATCTCTATGGTGTCTAATAGTTTCTAACATGCATGTGCTTAGTTTGTCTTTTTAATCACTGCATCTCTCTTGCCTTGCCTCTTTATTTGTTTCTCAACTTACATCTTTCTATTTTCTCTTTCATTGTTGTATTTATATTTTAAATATTTAATTTTTTTTAGTTGATTCAAAGAACATAGTCATATTAAATAATACACTTGGAAAATATGGACAATTTAATGTAAATTCAATTATTGTTGTTACTTTATAGGATGTAAAACTGGAATGTTTGATCAGTAAAAGGACACCAGTTGGGAAAAGAGTAACATTTAGGTGGAAGTATGCTAATGGTACAGAAGTAAAGAATGATGACAGACACATAATAGATTCAAATAGTTTAACAATTAAACAACCAAAAATTGATGATTGCATGAATTATGCTTGTTATAGTCCCGAAATGCCTCAAATAAAGGATATAATTGTGGTAGAAGGTAATTTATTGCAATGTCTTTTTTTTCTTATTCAATCCAATCCCTTATTTTTAAATTGAATATTTTTTTAAATAGTATTAAAATGTAATAAAAATTGTGCTTGTAATTAAATTAAAATAAAACATTAATATAAGTTATTATTATAAACATTAAAGTTCTTTATGCCTATTTCAAATTAATTGCATTCTCACTCATTCCACATTAATTTCATTCTTAATTACTTCATGCATTCACATATTTAAATATTATTTATATAGTAAAATACTAATTTAAATTCATTCTATTAACTTAAGCTCATAATTAATAAAAGAATGTTTTTGTTTTTGGTGGATTAATAAAAATTTACATTAATTTTTAAATCTCATTAAAACGTGGAAAGATTTTGCCCTTTATAAATGCCATAATTATCCATTATTTATATTTTAAATTGTAATTTATTACACAGGTCAACAAATTTTTGAGAGTTATGAGCTAACTACGTAGACCAAACCTGCCATCTTAGGGATTTTCAAATTTGTTTACCATTTTTTCTAATCACCCTTAGTTAGTCAGCTGTAAACATTGAAAATTTTAGAAAAAATGCCAAACAAAAAAGATTCAAAAACAAAAATAAATTGAATTTTTTTTTGCATATTTACAACTGCTAAACTGTTAAATTCAAATCAAATAAAACTATAATTAAAAACCGTCGTATTTAAGTTTGGACGCAAAATATTTTGTATCATCTAAATGCTGAGTTAAAAGCTTGATTTACTAAAAAATTTTATTTCTCATTATTTGATATAAATCTAAGTTACAAGAAATTTATATAAATTATTAAATTTTATCTTTTTAGAGAATTCTAGATCTGTCAATATGGTCAAAAAAGGCCATTTTTTGATATGGATGGTTGAAAGGAGCCAAAGCCAGAAGAAACTACGAAAAACAAAATATATGAGATTAGTAGGCCACCATGGAGATAAATTTTTTTTTGTTTACATAAAATTTATGGTTGTGCCATTGATATTTGTTAACCTGTGTTATAGATTAAATGGAATTTTAATTAATTCTTTGTCATTAATTCAAATGTGAACTTTTTCTTGTAATCTAGTTACCGAAAATAATTTCAAACTTTTTTTTCTGCTTTTTTGCCAAAGTGACATTAGTAGTATTATTAAATTTTTTAGTCTTTAATGCAAATTTTTTGCTATATTTGGCAATTATACAATCTTTGTTAACTAGTACAAAAACGACCTTTTGGTTGGTAATACATTCTTTTAAATTAGCCTAGAAACTAAGCTTAATATTTATTTCTATTTTTTAATTATAAATATGTAAAAATGGAAACTAAAATATATTTTGTTTATACCCACCTTTTCCTCCTCCTCCTCCTCTTCCTCCTCCTTCTTCCATCGTCATCATTATTATCCTCCTCCTCCCTGTTCATCTTTTTTAAATGCAGCAACACCAAATGACTATTGATATTTTAGCCATGGTTATCTACGTCTAAAATTATCAAATTTGAATCTATTTCTCTTTGAGAGTGATTAATAAAATGTGTGTGCTGTAAAACCCTTATTACTTTTATTGAAGGAGCAGTTAAAGTAGCATAAACGTTAAACTCAAAAAAACCAATGGCTTACTATATTTATATAAAAATCTACAGAGCTCGCCCTATAACATTTTATGTCAATTTTTTTTGTGAAGCAGGTGTTTGCAGCCTACCTAACTTTTTTTCTAACTAAGTGCCATATATAGCTTGCACAACTATCTCTTCGGTTTTGTTAGCTTATTCGAAATAAATATTATAACAATTTGGTAATCAATATGAATGGCTTGTTTTTATCAAACACTTTTTTAAGAAATCTTGTTCAGAACTTGTAGATTTTGCGTCGGGCATTTTGGACTTTGATGTGCAAAAAATATATGTAGGACATCACTCTTAAGACATAATATCATGCCAAAAATTTCACTAGAAATGGTATAAAATGGCAACCAAAATTGGTGCCGCCTTATAACTGTTGTTACAATGTTGGGCCTCATCAAGTTTGTTTTAAGCTACTTTCGTTCTTTTAATATTTTTTTGTAGCCCTGTTTACAAAAACAATCCTTATTTCAATCGTTGCAGCTCGGACCAAAATTGTTGATTATAAGCTTCACTCCTTCCTTAGCGACAATCGATTTTGGCCCATGGAATTTAGATTTTTCAATGTTTTAACTCTGCTGTTGAGCAAATATTAAAGCTACACGAAATTTTTTGACAATAAAAATACATTGTACCACCACCAAACCAACAGTTTCATAATATATTACAACCTATTGATTTTTCTTGACTACGATCGCAATTTAATCTTGGTCCAAACACTAACAAAATAATGTTAAAATATTTTGAAAGTTACAACTCTGATTATTAAATTTTTAAGACAAATTAAATAATTTTAATGTTTTTTGGGTGAAAAAAATGTTTTAATTAATTATATTTTTATATTGAGCATTAAACATTTATTTTTTGCCCTAAAATCTTAGATGCAACTTTTTTTTAAGTCTGATTGCAGCCTAGGATTAAAAATTTGGGTAAGTTTTCAGTAAAATGCAGGGTAAAAATTTTTTTTCTTATACAAAATGCTGGCTCCTAATCATTGAAATTCGTTGTAAAAATGTTTCCAAAAGGTTTAATTTTATTGTTTTTTGTTATTTGAGAGCAGAGGTTCATATTTTTGAGCTCAATCAACGGAGTAGAAATAAAATTCTTATGTGCGAGTTCGCAATCGCAACTCATTGCAATTAGAGTGGTACTCCTTCGATTTTAAATTAATAATTGTAACCATTGTTTAAAATGATTCTGAAAAAATCAAATCATTATACTACTAATATAAAATTAAAAATATCCAAAAAAAAAAATTAACGAAAAATTCGATTTCGATAAGAGGATTGTGAGCTCACCTTTTTCACTCCGCTACAAATGATCACTGAATTTAAACTTCTTGAGTTTTGTAACCTTTGTTTAAGAGTTATGAAGATTAACCCTATTTAAAAACATATTTATGCATTTTGATAAATGGGACATTATAACCAGTTCAACAAACATCAGGATGTCAGAAACGTAAAATTTATAAAAACATAAAAGGATGCATCCCAATGGTGGCCTAATCTCATATATTTTTTTTGTTTTTCTTAGTTTCTTCCGTCTTTGGCTCCTTAGATCCGTCTATAACAAAAAAAGGCCTTTTTTGACCAAGATCTAAATATACCCTTAAAAGAAAAATTTTAAAAATCTTTTTTGCATACCTTATAACTTATATTTATAATCACAAATAATGAAAAATAGATTTTATTAATATATCAAGCTCTTACAACGGCATTTAGATAATACAAAATATTTCGCGTCCAAACTTAAATACGACATATATTATAGGTTTTTAATGATAATGTTATTTAAAGTTTGAATTTAACAGTTTAACTATTGGGAATATGAAAAAACAAAATTTTAATTTTTTGTTTTTGATTCTTTTTTGTTTTTTTGACCCTTTTTTCTAAAATTATCAATGTCTATACCTGACTAAATAAGTTTGATTAGCGGTAAACGAATTTGATATTCGCTAAGATGGCAGGTTTGATCTTTGTAGTTAACACATAAATCTCCAAAAATTGTTGACCTGTGTAATCACTTTTTCGAGTATTGTAACCTTTGTTTAAGAAATATGAAAATTATCCCTACCATTAAAAAAAACTTATTTATGGTTTTTATGGTAATTGGGACATTATATTATCAAAGTGCGTTCATAATTAATTCATTTTTCCAAATAAGAGTTTGTAAAGAAAATGCGTTCGTTATTCAAAAATTTTATAACCGAAGAATTTTTAAAGAGTACTATTGAAATAATTTATAAGCGGCTTAAGCTCAAAATTCCATTTTTTCAGGCAAATTTACAGATAAAAAGTCACAGAATAATTAAAGTTTATATAACTTAAAAGAAATAGTAATGTAGCCTTCAATGTTTTATCCGTTTTTTGAATTATTGTTGGGACACGCTCCGTGCTTTAAATTATATGTTGTCATAAATTAAATATAACTTCTAAATATTTTTTGAGCAATTGCTCTGTGACAAGTGTAAATAAATATTATAAAAAACCATATTTAAATTTTTGATGTAAAAACTCAATTTTTTAAATTATAGATTAGGGTGCGTTCAGAGTTCATTTTTACAACAACAACATTGAAATATCTCAAGTTTTTTAAATTTTTTTATGCGCTAGAATTTTAAAAGAATCTTAAAGAAAAGTGTTTTATAAAATTAAATAGAAAATTAATAAAATTTCTAACATATATTCCAAAAAATTTTTTTTTAATATTTTTGACATTGTTAAATTTACTTTGACAGTCTATTGATATTTAAAAAATTTTTATTTAATATAGCACCCACTCGTGTTAAACCATTAGCCCCTACTGAATCAATTGCGCTTGTGGAGGGTGATACCTTAAAGGTTTTTTATAACTGTATAGTGTATACCCTATTTTATGTTCAAGCATATAGGGTACTGTTATCCACCGAATTAGCCATTAATCACTGGACCACAAAAATGACATACATTTTTTTTTTATAATTTTTTAGAAAAAATTTTGCCATTGCGATAGAGTGTCTTTTTCTCTCAATACCTCTATTTTTTTACATTTGGTCCAAAGTTCAGAAAAAAATAAAATTTTGAAAAATACTAAATTTATAAAATCTCGTTTTTTTTTTTTTTATTCTTTCTCAAAAGAGGATTCACTAAAACCATTTATTTTAACAAAATAAAAATTAAATTAACAAAAAAAATAAACTACGTTATTAATAAATGTTATGATTATCCAAATATGTTCTTTAATTTTAATTTTCATAAAAGGGTCATATAATATAAATATTTAAAATACCCTCAAAAAGGTAAAATATCATTTGTGACTTCGGACCAATCTGAGGCATTGGCTAAATTTTTGATTTCATATTCGTAATCAGCACCTAAAATTTGGACCAAGAATGATTGTTGTCGCTAAAAGTCGTCCAACTTTTGTTGTCTTGTGTTATAAGAGATATTTTAAATTACAAAACACCGATGTTAGCATTATGATTTGTAGTACTTTTTGTGCTTTTTTTGTTTCGTGTTCTTGGTTTTTTAAGAACAAGTTAGTTCTCATAAGTTGCAAAAGAGCAAAAACTCTTTATCAGGATATTTAAATTTATAAAAGATCAAATTTCAGGGGTATGTTTGAAATTCAATGAAAGTATTTGCGTTTTTTGATATCGTGTAATAGCTCACATGTGAAGCCCAATCGAATCCTAAGCCTTCGTTAACATGGTACCGAAAACGCGACAAAAAGGATGAAACATATCACGAGCTGAAGCCCGAAACGGAAGGACTTCAGAAAAGACTCTCTTTCAAGCGGGAAAAAGCTGACGGTTAGTATCAGCCCATGTCAAAATAATTTTTAAATATAAAATAATTTAAAAATTTTTTTTGAGAATGAGCTAGCTTTAGAGACCAGACCCATATTAGGGATTTTAAAATTCGTTTGCCTGTTTCTTTCTAATCAAACTTTGTAAGCCAGCTATAAACTTAAAAAAATATTAATCTAAAAACACACAAATATTTATAATCAAAAATACTGAAATAAATTATTTATATATAACCAATAAACTTGTAAATTCAAATATAAAATATTTTCAAACCAATATAGTGTATTTAGATTCGGTTGCAAAATTTTTTTACCTAAATGTTTTATGAGCTTAATATACTTTATATCTTATTCTTTATTTCACAAAATAGAAGTTACAGTTGATTTTAATACAAAAATTTTTTTTTTAAGAATTCCTAAGGTCGCAAAAGCATTTGGCCATTTTTATTTTGTTATCGATCTTGTGGACCGTTAAATGATGATTTGAAAAATAGAAATAAGGACCAATGTAGATCGATTTAGGCAAGATTTATAAATCGTACATTACACTAAACTTTGTTACCTGTGTAATAGCTGTCGCGAACCTTGATTAAAATAGGGAAACAATTTAAATAACCTATTTTAAAATAGTAGTTTAAAGGCCTATTCGAAACTAGTGACATAAAAATGGAGAGAAAAGGTTATAAATTTAAGGCTTATAGAAATTTCTTATGTTACCATCCCTTTTCTTATTTAAACAGCCTATCGATACTCAATGGTAGAAATGGCGTTTTTTACCAAATTAACAATTATTATGACCTCGTATTATCATATGGCTATATAAATATAAATAAACCCTTGTACCAATTTATAAATAGAATATTGCTTCTTAAAAAACATTTTACTATAACAAGCTCTTACATCAGCATTTACGATAATACAATCCATTCCCAAATTTTAAACGACACTAATATTAACGGTTTTAAATAAAAATATTGTTTGAAGCTCATTTAAACATGTAATAAAATTGCAACGTTTATTTTTATTATTTCTGACACTCATTAACTACAATGTTTACGCTGATTTACTATGCTTGATTAGTAAATGTTACCGTATTTTAAAATCACTAAAAAGGCAAGGTTAGATAACTATAGTTAGATAAACAAAAATTTAGTATTTTATAATAACCCTGTAATCAGTATAAATTAAAAGCCATTATAACAGGTTTAAAACGGATGATTTAGGCTAAACCCGAATGTTTTTATGCATACTATAAAGTAAGGCTTGAAGCAAATTTGGTTTTATTTTATTTTTATTGAAAAGCTTGCAAATTTTTTTTAAGAGATACCAAAAAACCATATAATTTTGTTTCCTTTATGGCCTATTATATTTAAAAAGTTGAAAGTTAGTAAAACATTTTAAAATAGGAGAATTGTTCTTGGAAAATGGCTTTACCCGGATTTAAACATTTTTATTTTACATCTTTCTTTATTTGATGATAGAAGTTTAAGAATTATTATGACATTAATAAATTCTACAATTTTTTGAGTTAAAACCGTGAAAAAGCCTTTTGGCTTTTTTTGCCTTAACAGAAATAACATTTAAAACCTGATTAGTTTTGAAATTAACGGGTAGATACTTTTAAAGCTTAATAAACCTTTGTAAATTTTTTGTCGATTTAGCGTTTTTTTGGTTCAAACAATGTTGTATATGTAATAGGTTTGACCAACGATACATTAATCATTCGAGATATGGGGTACGAAGATCAGGGTTCTTACACTTGTAAGGCCTTCAATGGAAAGTCCGAACATAATAGCACTCTTACCGTTCGGATCAAAGGTTTTTTTATTACATATTTTTTATTTAACTGCAATTTACCTTTTTTAATGGTTGCAGTTAAATAAGGCCTTTTTATCTTATTATTGTATAATTCTATTAAATTTCAAATATAACAGTTCGTTTTTAAAAATTGAAAGTTTTTAACTTTATCATTTATTCGATTAGGCCTAGGCTTTTATAATCAAATTATTTTATAAAATGCAAGGCCATAAAGTATCCTCATATTTTTAAAAATTTGGACGTTAGAAAAAATCATCATTATAAGTTGGAGCTCTATGTTTATTTTTATTATATACGTTATTATATTATCAGTCTGTCACTTAATAATCCTGTTTAAAATGATGAAATATTTACATAGAGTGTAAATTGACATAAGAATAGAGTAAATTTCTTTTTTATTGTTTATATCAAAGAAATCTAAACATTTTAATCAGGCACTTTCTAATTTAATGGTTTGCCATGAATTACAGATAAATTGGCTGCCCTTTGGCCATTCCTGGGCATTGTGTTGGAAGTCGCAATTTTATGTGCCATTATTCTTATATACGAGAAACGTAGGGCCAAAAAGAACGCCGAGATGGAAACAAATACAATATCCAAAAAAAGCTCTAATTAGTATACTAATTTTATAACTATGAGTTTAGTTTGGAATTGAATGCCGGAAAACTATCTTCTATGCATAACATAATTTTAAATTCATAAGATTTTTAAATTTTTGTAACTTTTAGGAATTTTTATATGCTGCATTCATTTATTGTTTATAAAATTTGTTTAATTTTGGTGAACATTTAGATAACAAATTTATAATTTTTATTTAATAAATTTGTTATGATGTTCATATAAAAATTATTGCATAAACATTTTTAGCAAATCACCCGACCACGATGAAGAAGATCAAAAAATGCGGCATAGGAAATCATAAATGCTGGTTAACAAATTGCATCATTCGTGAATTAATAATTATAACTTGCTTTTATCTAAATAATCACAGACATCAAACTTCCATATCTTTTATTGCACGTTAAAAACTTTAATGCTTAATTAAAAACCTAGTTGATTAGAAGTTCTCTAGGTAATTTATATGATTGTTTCTCTAAATTTGTAAATTTACATTTTTGGTGGAAGTATTTTTTATGAGCGATTTTTTTAACAAGTTATAATATTTGATGTTCAAGCTTTTAATCAATGTTTATCCAAATTTGACATTTTATATAAATATTTAGCCGGTTATCTCTTAAAAGTAAAATATAGTAACACTTTCTGTTCTATTTAAATCTCTCTTTTCTCATTTAACATTTAACTAAAGAATTCTATTAACTTTAACTCAAAAAAAATTAAATATATAAAATAATTTTTTTTTAGATCGGCGCAACATTAAAATGTAAAATTCTGTTAATTTATAAGCCTAGCTTTGCTGCAAATTAAATGTAAACTATAACAAACAATTTAACATAAAAACTATTTGTTAGAGAATCGATAACTCCTATTGCCTTTCAATTATTGCCGATACGCTTTACCATATTAAATTTTTAACTTTACGTAATTAGACTCAAAACATTGAAAATATTTTTAAATATTAATCTAAAATACAAAAGAGCTTAAATACGAAACATTAAATTAAATACAAAATTACTTAGCAATTTATTTTTTATAATAGAATCACTTTTTTTATGAGAAGATTTTCGATGGGGAAATGGAAAAAAATTAAAAACACTATAATAGTCTTACGTAATTTGAGCCCCTAAGTTGAATTTTGTCGACCTTTGTCATAAAGAATATTGTTAAAACATTTCGTTATTGTAAATAAAAACAGAAAATTATTATTTTCAAATACATTTGCAGGTTTAATTACGCCTTAAAATTTAATATTTCCATGATAATTTATTTTCATATTAAGGGCCAATACACTTTTTTTAGATCCTTAAAATTATTGATTAATTATTTTAGGGACAAAAAAATTGGGGGATAATACTTTTACTTTAAAATTTTGAGGGGCTCAAATAAATTTAAATACTAATTCTTTTTATATAACACTGTTCTTTTGTCCCAAATTTATATTTCTTAACATATTAACACACAAATCATCAATTTACAACCATATATTTTTTCTAAATTAATTGAATACTGAATTATTCTAATATTTTTTATTATGAGAATCAAATCTTATATTAAGTGTATCATTTCGTTTGTCTGCATCTTTAATTTGTTGCATATTTATAGCTGGAATATATAGTCCAAATTTGTAACCTCACCCATTTTGTAAATTATTTTTTTAATAATATTTATTACAATAAAAATGGTACACAGATTTTTGACAAACTCAATTAAGTACACGTTAAATTTTTTAAAAGCAGTATTTGGGTCGATTGTTAAAAAGTTTTCAATATTTTTTACTTGATTAATCAACTAAATTAAATTATAAAATTAGGAATACTTTGTGACACAAATTTTGAATAGCATATAATTTGAATGCCATTGAATATTCTTACAAAACGTAACATCGTTGGTAAGTATGCCAACTTTAAATGGGAAATTTTTAATGGTTGGATATTTTTCCCATATAAAAAATTTAACCTCCTTTAACTCAAAAACGGACTCAAATTAAAAATTTAATGTAAAAAATTTAAAATTGGGGTGAAAATTATTTGTTTGTTAATAGGAATATATAGAACTTAAAATTTTTTTTATGAGCAAAAATTTGATTGTCCATTAATTACACTGGACAACAAAAAAAACAACATAAACGATTTTTTGAGGGTTTTGTAGAGAATTTTCTTGCGAAAACGTTACCGGGTTTAGTTTTTTTCCCAATGCCTCCAATTTTTTTTAAACCGCGTCCAAAGTTCAGAAAAAAATTCACAAAATTTCTTTTACTATTAATTCTACAAAAAATCTATTGGCATATTCAGATTCCTTATAAAAAACATATCTAAAAAAGGTTATTACATATTTTTAGCAATTTACTTTCAAGTTATTTAGGATCAAAAAACGGAGTTTATGACGAAAACCACTAATTTTACAAAAATGAAAAAATAAAAAAAATAAAATATTTAAAAAAAATTTAAACCCCTTACGTTATTAATGAATGTTTTCCTTATATAAATATATTTTTAAACTTTTGTTACTACCAGTAGGTTTTATGATATAGAAGTCCAAAATACCCCAAAAATTGAAAAATCTCAACTTTGACACCGAATAACTAAAAATCTGAGGCATTGGCTAAAACTCTAATTTCATATTCGTGATCAGCGCCAAAAACTTAACCAAAAACCATAGTTGCCATAAATGATGCCTAGGGTCGTTCAAATTTTGTTGTCCAGTGTTATGAACAAACTTAAAAAAGTATGATTGGATTGTATTATGAAATTTATAAAAAAAATTCTAAAATCATATTTAAATATCTTTTTAAATGACGCCGCATTTTTAATGTAGCATGCAGGCTTTAAAACCGTGAAAAAAAAAGAAGGCCAGGGTTTTTCACCTGCTAAAAAACTGCCCCTTGCCCTTCTTATATAAGAAAATTAATTACTGTAATGTTCATTTTGATATCCCTTATTCATTTTTTACATATTGAATGCTTTAGCTGGCGAACAAGATGTTATCTTAACAAACGAAAAAAGAATTAGAATCAGTTAAAAATTATTTTAATTTCACATTCTGGACGTTCGTTGTGACGAACTAAAGCTTAATATAAAAATGCCTAGTTTCTTATGGGCTATTATTTAACGAGGAAATAAAGGGTATGTTTTTTGCTATTTTTTAATTTTTCTTTTATATTTATACACGCATTCGGTTAATTTTTCGTTCAATAATAGAAAGTATTAGATTT
>CM060243.1:19897632-19967176 GCA_030555515.1 Acutogordius australiensis
TATTAATTTCCCATGGTCTCGTAAGCCCTAAAAATACTTAAGCTAGCCAAACTAAAAATATTCTTTCAAAGCATTAGTGATTGATTTAAATTTAATTTACAACTTCAAAAGCGGCAGTTCTCGATAGCAAAAAATTGAAATTAAAAATTGGGCAAAAAATATTATTAAGGTAAGTTAAATTTTTTTATTGTCTTTTCGAGTATCTTACGTCCTATTTTTTCCCAAAATTGAGTATAAAAAAACATGAATCATTGTTATATAAAGGCATTTAGCATTGATGCCAAATGCCTTGGCTCCATTGATAGAACGGGTTTTAATTAATAAAAAATCCCATTGTTTTACATTTACGAAATAAACAAAACAAGACAGCCTTAAATAACTTCATCGGTTTTAAATGTATATAAAAAGTTTTATCCGTGTCTGTTGGTAGTTAAAAACTTCTATAACAAGATGGCAGATCAAGACTTAAAATTTTTAGTATTCATTCAATTATCAAATGCTAATAATTCCTAAAAGTCGAAAAAAGGAAATCAAATTAGGGTGTACTTAATTTTTTTACAACCATTGTGTCTTAAACTGCGTCAAGCAAGATTTTATTTGCTATCTCATATTAGGATAAATAAAAACATTATTCCTAATAAAAAGTAATTAAAAGAAAATTAAGTATTTTTATCCAGAAAATTATTTGTTAAAAATTTTCTATTTATTTTAGATTTTTAGTTAGCATAGTGTGCTAACGGAATTAGAAATTAATGTAGTATAAGAAATAAAACTTAATAGACATTTTTTCCCTAAAACAGTATTTAATTTTCTATTTATAAGCTACAGTTTCTAAGTAAAATTTATGACAATAAAAAAGATAATTATAATGAGTAGTATTTCAGATAGAAACTATTTTCTTCTCCTTTTTTGCATTTTTGTAAACTCTGTATAAACATTGAAAATTCAAAAAAAAAAAAATACAACGAAACTCAAAAATTAAAAAATTTATAATGACATTATAAATCACCAACATTTAAGAATAATGAATATATTTAAATAAACAATTTAAAATGTATATAACAAAAAATTGTAGCGAGTTTCATTCACGAAGAGACTTGAGCAGAAGAAGATTTGAGAATTCTAGGGCCGTATATAAGGACGTACGCTGTATGCCAATCACCTTTAATGTAACCAAATAATTATATATTTATATATGTCTTCTTTTAAAATCCACATAAGAATTAGTCAAAACAAGGTTTCAGTTAGGCAATTTAAAACAAACTTGACAATTTTATCAATTTTTAATATAAAATTACCTAAAAAATTTACCAATGGACATTAATACATAAGTCTAGAGATAAGAACGACGTTAGGTAATGAAAAACAAAGTCAGCTCAAAAATCAGACTGGCATAATTTTTTGTGCCTTCCATTTATTTGAATATATATTTGTATTTAAAACATAACCCAATAACCATTTTTATAAACCCAAAAAACTAAAATGGTATAAGACAATGTTAATATAATCTTTAATCATAGCTCTGAATTACTAAAAGGTGCCATGCCATGGAGAAGCACCTTTGAGTAAAGAAGAGAATTTATTATGGAAAAAATTAATTTTAAAGGGCTACCTCCACCACATAGCTTTAATATTTGATCTTCGGTTACCGGTTTTATGTTGTTATCGTCACACATCATCCATTTATCTAATTTTATATCAATACATACATTAAATATATATATGATATAGCGAACCGACAATCCAATAAAAAATAGTTATACCGTTTCGTTTAACCCAAGCGACATAATGACCACTATTGCTGGTCCGACCTTGATGAGTTAATACGGCTATCAAATCGTAATATCCGCTATTATTTGAACCTGGATCTATGTAGCATTAAAAATACCTCCAATATTATTAAATCAAAAAAAAAGGGGAAATAGGATACGGGAATCGACGCAGGTGTTAAAGCACGAGTGAAATTGTAAAATTTAAAAAATATATTTCCCGTTTTTTCGATTAGGTCGAAATGTATAATAAAAAGTAAACCATCAGCCGAGAATAAATGTGTTATTTTGAAGAAATAAATAAATAAGTATTAAATCCGTTTTATAGCCTTAAAACAAAATTATGTCTAAAATAAAGACCTTGAACTTTTTGCTTTTATAACAATTGAATAACAAGAAGACAAAAGTTCATTTTAAACCGTGTCCTTTATTTTATTTACTTTCCAATCTTTAAAACCCCTTTATAAAAATATACCACGGTGTCAAAATTACACAAGTCAACAAATTTTTGAGAGTTATGAGCTAACTACAGAGATCAAACTTTCTTGGGGATTTTCAGATCCGTTTACCGTTTTTTTCTAATTAAACTTAATAAGTCAGCTATAAACATAAAATTAAAAAAAAAGGTCAAAAAAAACAAAAAAAAATTCTAAAATAAAAACAATTTTTTTTTGCATATTCACAAAAGTTAAACTGTTAAATTCAAACTTCAGATAATATTTTTATTTAAAACCGATAAAATTTCGTGTCGTATCTAAGTTTGGACGCGAAGTATTCTGTATTATCTAAATGCTAATGTGAGAGCTTGATATACAAAAATTTTTTATTTCTCTTTATTTGAGATGATAAATACAAGTTACAAGGGAAATAATATGAAAAAAGATTCTTAAGTTTTTTATTTAGTTATCGAGGCAAAATCTGTCAATTTGGTTAAAAAAGCCATTTTTCAATATGGACCGATCTAAGGAAGGCGGAAGAAACTACGAAAAAATGGTAAACATATATGATGATAAGGCCATCATGGGGATGTATGCTAATATGTTTTCATAAACTTTTTTTTGTGGCATTGATATTTGTTGACCCGAGTTATATATATTGATGATGGAAATATTAACGCACCGTCGGGAAAGGAGGAGAGCGCAATGGTTGACTCGGAGATGTCATTGTGGTGTATATCGTGCGCCTTGTCGTGGTCCTGTTTACGTGCGCCGGGGGTATTAACCAACAATTGTGCTTTTTGGTCTTCAGCATCCTTAAAGGCCTGTCGTTGAGGGGCGAGCTTTTCACGCAGAGCAGGTGTACAAAATTCGAGCATGTCAAACATGAGTGGAAATTTGACCTCCTAGTTAATAAGTAGAGAAGTTAAACAAATGTATAAATATGTTAGATTTATGAATATAAGACAGTTATATAATATAATATAATTAAGCCATAATGTTTATTTAATTTTAAAGATTATAATTACGTTAAACAATAAAAAGATTTTTATTGTGTTGCAATATAATATAGGTTAAATGCAAGAAAAACAAATTTATACTTTTCTAATTTTGGCATTTATTGCAGAATCCTTTTTAAAGAAAAATCGTTCGAATTGGATCATCAAGTAAGCTGGTAACCGAGAAATAAGCGACTAAAAAAATTGTAATATAGTGTATTCAAAAAACGAGAAAATTTTATAAATCTATTTTAATTAGCACATAAACATGTAAAATGAACTTACGGTTTTTGTGTACTTTGCATTTTGGCCCAAAATTTGAGAAAATCGATCAATACTTTCAATCATGCCCTTAAAAAGAGCAAATAACATTTAATAAAGTTAAAAATAGTGCAAAAAAATGGAAACTAAATTGTCGAGCGGTCCCTAATTAAATAATTTTCACATTAAACAAAGGTGATAAAATGTAATTTAATTGACCTCGTAAAAAAGCGCGTTTTAAAGGCATTTTATATAAAAATACTTGACAATTATTTTGCAATGAGCCATGATTTACAATTATTAATTCTATATTAAAGTTTGAAAAAAAGTTTTACCAAATGTAATCCTGTCTGAATGTATTTGACATCTAAAAGACAAAACATAAATGTTTAACAAGATGAATTATCGGGTCAAGTTTTTGTCCGAATTTAATTTTATGTCAACTTTTAAAATTTCCAAGTACATCTAATATTTAATAATTCAAGAAAATGTAAAAAATTAAAATAACATTTTATTTTGTTTAAAAATTAAAATTTAAAGTAATCTAAGATATAATTAAAGTTTGTCATATTGACTTAATGATTTAATATACATTCAAAATGATTTATAAACTCATACATAATAACCTGTGTTTATAAAACATCGCAAGGAATAAAAGTACTCATGTAAAATAGTCGGTTCTTCTTTTAAGTTTGCATCATCAGGCTTTATTGTAATTTCGTACTCGCCACGAAAATATCGATCCATAAAACTTTCACGATTAGCAGAGTTTTGTAACTAAAATTTGAGTTAGCAAAATATAATAAGAAAATAAATTTAAAAAAGGAAAACAAAATTTAATTACATATCGAAAAATTTAAACTTTCGGTCGGGATAAATTTGTTTTAATCGATGTAGCCAATTGCTTAATTAAAAAAATCAAAAGTGGAACTTGCGAGGAGACTTAAAAATTAATACGTTACGAATTTTTCAACAAATATATTAATTAATAATTCAGCTAATTAAATAACTATATTTTAACGTTCTGTATTGCATTTAGGGATAAATGGAAAATAAATTTATAAAAATAATCATTTTTAAGCTAGTCATTTGGTTTGCATTTGTTTTTTTCTATCATAGGCGGACATTGTTGGTATTAGTGAAAATTTATATTTCCAGTCTCTTTTTAACAATGCTTGTTGTTTTGAAGATTATGATTTATAAGTTTTTAAATAGATATAAATTTGTATATTTAATTATTTCAAATATTTAATTTTTTTTAATTGTCCACATTGAATGCCAAAAAAGCACGTGCGTCCAAACTTCTAAGAAAATTTAATTTTTTTAATTATATTAAAAAACGATGTCTTTGCCATCAAGTCTTCAATTTCAAAAAATATGCATCTGAGCTAATATTTTTTATAGAAAAAAATTTAACATCAATTAAAATTTTAAATTTTTATGGCCATTATATATTTAATCTTGACTACTAGGCACACACTAAAACAATAAAAAAATATAAAATAAAAAACTATATACTTAAAAGCAGGGCTGGGAGAAAAAACTAAATGGGCTTTTTTTCAAGTTTTTGAGTTTTTATTTCCAAATGCCCACAAACTCGTGGGCATGGCAAAAGAAAAGCCCCTTTTCTTGCTTAAAGAAAGGGCATGTTTAAAAAAAGCCCAAAAAAAACTCCTAGGAGCTTTAAGAAAAAATAATCCACCCATCATTATTATAAAGAAAAAATCAAAATTTTTCGAAATTATTATAAAGAAAACAAAAAAATGGGCTTTTTGGGGCTCTTTTTAAGAGCCACTTTTTGGGGGGTATTTTTTGCCCCATTTCTTAGTAAGGGCTTTTTTTGAATTCTTATTTTGGCCCTTTATTTGTAGCTCCCTATCTTTCTTTATGTTTTGGGGGGAAAAATGAGCCAAAGTTTTTTGGCTCATTGTTTTCCCAGTGCTGCTTAAAAGCATACATTTATTGAAATTGGAGATGAGATGTTAACTGAGCAGCTAAAATATTTTATATATTAAATAAAATTACGGGAGCTTGCAAACATTAAATTTAAATGCAAAATGTACAATATTTTAATTTTGAAGCTTAGATTTTAAAACAAGAACATTAAAAAAATTAAACATGAATTAAATAATACAAAATCGTTAATTGAGCTTCAATAAATATTTTAAGAAAATGTTACAACTAAAAACAATGCTATCAAAGGCAATGTAATAAAAAAATGTAATAAAAAAAGTAAATGTCGACAATATGTCTAGTGCAAAATTTGATTTTTTTTAACTCTGAACAATTATTTTTCATTTTATTCAAAACTAATTAAATTGGGCGTATAGTGTTTTTATTTTTAATCTGATGTTCTGCCTAACGTTTTTATGATATAACCGGTTTTTTAATCTCGAAGTTGCAAAAGGTGTAACTTTTAGCATTTTTTACCAGAATATTTATGACAGGCTGATAACAATTGTTATAAAAAATGACGCATATAGATAATATAATTAAATATATTTCTATTTCAGGCAAACTATATTTATCTCGAATGGGTGATATACATTGCCCCGTTAACGTTCGTGATAAAAGTGCCAAAGCCCTAACGGGTACGGCAGCCTCATTAAAAAAGAGGCTGTGAGGGGGTGGTTTTTTAGCAGGTATTTATAACCCTGCATGCACCGGTGAATTTTTAGTGAAATACGGACATCAGTGCGGTTAATTTAATTCACCATATCAAAATACCTTTACTTCATTTACGCACTGATCAATCTGTTATTCTTAAAAATTAATGGTGTATTAGATGATCCCAATCCCAGTTTATTTATAGGCTAGCTTTGGGATCAAACGAGCAAATTTTTCCACCTCCTTACCAAAAAAAAAAATAAAAAATGATAAACGGGAAATTTTTTTTATAGATTGTAGGACTTTAAATGATTACCTTTTGATTTTAATATTTGTGACCAGTATTTAGGAGCCAAGATTATAATCTTAGAAATCATTATGTGATTTTAAACAATCTGCTATAAAAAATCAAAATTATAAACATTGTAACCTAAAAGTATGAATCTAAATGGACCTCATCATTTTAAATTAAAAAATTTTTGAATATATGCTATATTAATCAAATAATT
This sequence comes from Acutogordius australiensis, assembly GCA_030555515.1. Taxonomy (NCBI): domain Eukaryota; kingdom Metazoa; phylum Nematomorpha; class Gordioida; order Gordea; family Gordiidae; genus Acutogordius; species Acutogordius australiensis. Next base: position 19,904,214 of record CM060243.1, read on the forward strand.
ATATCTTATTCAGCAAACTAATAGACAGAATAAAAACTAAAAAAGGTGTTCAAAAAACTATAAATTACAATGGTCTGTACAGCTAGCCATAATGCTAAAAACCATTATAGTTTAGACTTAATAAAATATTCAAACAATTTACACAAAATTTCCAAATGTTTTATAATAGTCTTATAGAACTATAATATATACTAAATTGACATGAAATTTTTATTTATATAATATCTCTTAAGTTTTAAAGGTGATTATAAAACTAAAACGACTTAAATCAATTAATATTTTTTCCTATAAATTTTTCATAATATCTGCTAATTTTAGACACATTTTTCAATAAATATACGCATGTGGAGTGCAAATAAGTATAATTCCAAGCAAAAATTTGTCTTTTACGTGATAGAAAAATAATAAGAGCTGTTCGCTAAATAATTGAGTGAGCCCAATTAAGATGGTTAATCAATTAACTATTGCCATGATATTTTAAAACCAATTACTTACCATTTTAAATAAATTTATGTAAAATATAATAGAGTATATTGTTATTTTTAATTGCTAAAAAATAACAATTTTAAGTATGTTACATAAAGTTTTGTATGTTAATAATTTAATACTTTAAGTCGATCCCCAAAAATGGAGCGTATCCTAACCAGGCATTCATTAGCATCTTGCTGGCGATAAGCAGAAGAAGATTCCATATTGCTAGAATGGTTAGAGTCACTCTCCTTTTCAGCAAAATCAGGGAACATAGTATGGAAGATAGGCAAAAAGATAAAAGGAATAAGGTCTGTTGGATTGGCTGACATTTGGGTAAACAATTGTTTGATTGCTAAACAAAATCATGCATTTCATGCTCATTGTTTAAAGAATCACAGTAATAACATAAGGCTTAGTTATGATTAATTATAAATTAATTAATTTCAAAAGAGTTACACAATCAATAGATAATAAACTTAAAATGTTATACCAATCATAAAGGATATTTGTTTGTTTTCATTAAAGCTAAGTGAGTTTGCAAGTGGTTCAGAGTAACTATAAACAATAAATAAATATTAAGTTAAAAGAATTAATTATTGGAATATACTAAATTTAATTGAAAAAAACTTTAAAATTTTTTCCTTAAGGATTGGAATTGCATAAAAGCATTGAAGAACAGAATTCATGTAACAGGTATTGCCTAAATTAACAATTCCAGCTGGTAAGTCATAAAGTTTAGCAAAAGCCTGATCGCTCATGTCCTCTTCAAACACAATTTTTTGGTCATTTAATGGTTTGTTATTAAGTTGTAATGGTTTGTGAATTTCATTATAACCTGTTCCATTTTCAACTTGAGATATTGTTTCAGTGGCACTTGCTGAGGTTTCAGGGCCACTCCCCATAAGTAACAGAGTAGCACCCTAAAAAATATTAATAAAAAAAAGAATGGAACAAAAAAACCACTTTAGGTATAATATGACAAAAAAAATTCATTTGAAAATACATGCTAATTTTGGCAGATAATTATTTCTATGCCAATCAAATAATAAAATACTGAACCAAAACTTTAACCTTTATTTAATGTAATTTATATATGAATTTAGAATTATTACATAAGATAATATAAAAAACTACCTCTTTTAATATAAAATTTTTCCAACTATCATCATCTTTGAGAGTCATACCCTTCATCATAATTTTTTGCCTATCAGGCATAACACCAGACAAAGCAAAAAGTTGGGCTTTAAAAACGGAGGGCTTATCAAGGGTATTTACATCAACGTCATATTTGTCCTTTTTGAACTTCACTTGCACTGGAATATATATAAAATAAGCACAAACCAAAATGTTTATAATTAAAAAATATAAACCTTTAACAGTTGCCATGCTCGTTTAATTTTATTGCCAAGTATTTAGAAGTGCAATTTGCTCGCGTTTAAAGTCTGTCTTATTTAATTACTGCTTTATAGAAAAAATACATCAGCCATTTTTATGTTTAAGAGTAGATTATTTATTCAAAAAATAAAAATTTAGCAAAAATATTATTAATTTTTTTTATTTGCAATAGCTGTGGCTAGGAAAGTAAATTTTAAAGAGAAAAAATTGAACGCATTTGATTTATTTAGGTAGCAAGTGTAAAATTTAAAAATAAACGTTTTTTGGTAATATTATTTAGGCGCATTTATATTTCCTTAAATTGAAAAATTTTATTTTTTTTTTTAATTTTTATAAAACTTTTGTTTGGTCGCGACGAATATTAATTCTAAAATTGAAAAAAAATATTTTTTTAAAAAAATTTTAACGCCTAAAATTAATTGAGAATTAATGTTATTGGTCATTTTAGGATATGCATAAGGGCGCGTATAGACTTATTTTATTTATTTAAATAATTTTAAATTTTTAAAAATTATTTTTTCTAATAGCAAAGATTGGCGACTTTTTAATATGCGTTCAATGTCAAAAGTTATACATTTTAAAATATTTTAATAAAGTATAATAAGTTTAAAAATTTATATTTTTTTAATTTTTTTAACACTAGCTACCTTATAATCAAATGGGGTAGGACAAAAACACGAAACATTTATAAATATTTCGTGTTTTTGTCCTGGAGAAAACACGAAACATTTTTTAATGTTTCGTGTTTTTGTTTTTTTAAAACACGAAATATTTTTTTCGTGTTTTAAAGATTAAAAATATTTTTGCCAAAATGTTTCGTGTTTTAAAGATTACAAAAACACGAAACATTTTTTTTAGTCAAATTTTTATTTTTCTTTCAATTTTAAAATTTTTAAAGAAATATGGTCATGTAATATATCGTTCGACGCCAAATTTTACGGAAAATCTAATGGTCATATTTTCAAGGTGAAAAAATATAACAGGTGGTTGGTTGCTTAAAATCTTTATTTTTTTTTTTTGAAAACTATTTTTTTGTTATTTATAGTTAGTAGTCTTATCATATATAAAACAACATATGTGTAACGTTCAAGACTATTTATACTTTATGACCATATATGGTATTATTTCTTAAATCTTAGCACTGCTTTTGCATTTATTGACCAAACCAACTTTTAATACATCGTTCGACGGCAAAATTTATGGAGAATCTTAATGTCATATTTTTAATGCCTAAAAAAATTACAGGTGTTTTTTTTGTTTAAAATATTTATAATTGGTATTTAAACTAATTTTGATTAAATATTGATTTAGTAAGTGAATTATTTGTAAATCAAATATGCTTTGCAACGTGAGAAACTATTTACACTTTATGACCATATATGGTAGTATTTCTAAAAACGTGGCACTGCTTTAATATTTATTGACCAAACTAAACGTGTGATATATCGTTCGACGCCAAATTTTATGGGGAATTTTATAGTCATATTGCTAGTGCCTTATTTCACAAAATTTTTACATTATGTTTCTAAACAGATTTTTTTAGTTATGTTTGATTTAACAGTCTTTATATAAATCTTATAAGACACAGGTCAACTGTATCAACGTCAGAGACGTGAAATTTATGAAATAGTTTTGTCACACAAATCAACTAATATTGATGTCAGAAAAAAAGAAGTTTATAGAAACGTAAAAGCATACATCCCCATGAGGCCCTTATTTTCTATATATGTTTTCCGATATTCTTAATTTCATTTGCCTTCGGCTCTTTAGATTCGTCCATGCCAAAAACGGCCTTTTTGACCAAATTGGCCAATTTTTATGACCTCGAGAATATTCTAAAGAAAAAATTAAAAATTTTCTTGTAACCTTGATATATCATCTCAAAAAATGAGAAATAAATTTTTTTGGTTTATCAAGCTTTTGCAGCATTCAAATAATAAAGAATATTTCGCGTAAAGACTTAGCTTTAAATTTATTAATAGCCAGAAAAATATAATATAAAAAGGTAACGAATTCTATTTATAAATATTTGAGTTACATTTATACATAAAATTTCTATATATATATAATGAATACAAATAAGTGCTAATAATTTACATTTATAAATTACATAAAATAATATTAAGTCATATAACAATATAAATTCAAAATTATTTTTTATTTTGTTTTTCCATAATACACACACAATGTTAAACACCAAGTAAAATATTCAAAATTGTTTGATCGAAATATAGTTGCTTATAAGGCACGTGCAAAGTGAGTTTTTATTTTTGTAAAATTTTAAAAATTCTGAAAATTTTTTTTTTATTTTTTTATTTCAGAAATGGCATTATATGTGCATAAACTAAATTTGGCAAGTTTTTAGAAATTTGCGTTTTATTACAAAAATTATTTTTTTCAAACTTTTAAAATTTTCACGAAAATATAAATTCACTTTGCCCGCGCCCTAATATAAGTTACTAAACAAGAAGTAATCAATTATAGAGTATAATAGAAAATAGATGCAGTTATTTCATTTTTTAAAAAAACATTGAAAATGTTCCCTTACCAATTTTCCTAAATTAGTAGTAGCGGGCAAGCTGGAATATAGGAGAGAGAGGTGTCGATGTTTTGTTAAATGGGTTAAATTTTATTCGGGAAAAGGTGCGAGCAAACCCATAGTGCGATAGGGCAAAAAAGCGGTAAATTAATAACTAAGGGCATGTGGGATTGACCCTTAAAGGTAAAAGAGGCAAAGTAAGGAGAAATGTAAAAAAAAAAGCCAAGTTGCAAAACTTAATCGTAGTAAAAAATGCGATGAAAAAATAAATGCAATGTTAGTTTGAAAAAGGAAACAATGATAACAAAGTAAGTGACATGCAACGTTAACAATGATAAAAAAATTTTTTAGGCATTACAAAAGACCTGTCCTATAGCAAAAATGAAATGGCCTTTAAATCACCAATCACGTGATCAGTTTTTGATATAAAATTAAAAAGGGTAATTTTTGGGAGAATTAATTAGGGCACCCGTTACATATTAATCCCGAAGGACACTCGATCAAAGCATAAACAATAGTCTTGAAATGGAAGTCCTTAAATGGAGACATATTAAGTAGCCTTTATTTGAAAGGGAAACTCATGACTGATATAGTTCAATTTTTTTGTCACTTTTTCAGCCATTATCTTTTAATAAGTCTTCATTGGTAATAACCAATAAACTAAATAGTAATAAACAATTAAACAATGAGCAAAAAACACAAGTAATTAAGAGACACGTAAATTAATGCAATATTAAAATACCTAAAAGGGGGAAGGGCTAAGCTCGACAACAAGCGGGTAATGATAGAAAAAATACGAGACTACTTATATGTTAGGTACCAAGTATAAACGGCATCAAGAATTGTGATACCGCGAGTGGTTGGAAAGGCGATGTCCGAGGCAGGTAAGATTAATTTTGCAAGCAATCGTGTAGCACAGCCCCAGCCACGGACGTCAAGTCGATATTAAAATCACCGCCTAAATTGACTGGGAATGTGGATGGATTGATTCGATGTTCTAGAGCACAGGTAAACAGTAGGTGAGTTGTTGCGTATTTTAGAAATACGCACAAAGCATCAACGTGTGTGCCCGGACTAATATACGCAAAAATAAGTAGCATGTTAGTAGGAGCTAAGAGAAAAATGGTTGCACATATGTCCCCTGGGCAACATGTATAAGTAAAGGATGGCAGAGCTAGGGGTACTAGCTTAGATGATGAAGCTACAGTGCGAGTGAGACAGCTACTCCAAACGCCCGTGGCCCAGGACGTCTAAAACAGGCGACACAGCGAAACCGGGATGGAAATATCTGTAAGGCTGGATGTCCAAGTTTCCGAGAGCATTAGAATAGATGAGCGAGAAATGGCGAAGTCAGAAGAAATGTCGAGCACGTGCGCCCGTGGGCTCTGGGTTGAACAATAGAGAGACTAGGGCGATAAATGAAGAGCATACTATTTTGCAGTGTATCTAGCGGCGTGTGAGTAAACCGTGCTAATTCTTGACGTAAAGGGAGGCTTATGGTGGGGGCGATATGGCATATAGTGCCCGGCTCCTCGCCAATTGAACGCGAGAAAGAGCTACGTAGACCAGGTCTAAAGAATGTCTTATTGAGTATACGTATACTACTTTATCATAAATCGCGGCCTAAAATTTTATATTGTTAAGGCACATGCTAAAACTAAAGGATGATTTTGACGGGAGCACGTTGCCCACGTGGCAAGCATGCGTGTATTGTCGTAGATTAATAAAAACGGATCCTAATCGGAGGCCTAACCGCGACATTCAACACCGACGTGGCCTGGGGGGATGTAAAAATGTTGGATGTAGGCGAATATTAATTTGCTTGTAGAGTTGAGTGGTTAACTTATACGACAGCCAAGTCTTTAGTGCGCAAGTGACATAACGCCCCTATAACACCGACTTATGAGAGTGGCTATTGATTAGAACGTATGCTCATATCCTCGTCTGGGGTCAGGGGCAAAAGGGTGACTATCTCGTCAACGTCAATTGGAATATTTATAATTTGGCCTCGAACGCCATATTGACCGTGAGAATAACGCAACCGTCCTATATGCATAAATGGAAGGCGGGGGGAGATGAGGCGTTCCACGATCGGATCTAAAACTGGCAAGTGGGAAGGGTAAGGCGGGAAAGAAAAACCATTGACACGCACAAATTTAGGCATCCTCCTGCTTGTGCAGCGAAGCGGCGCATTGGCATACGGATAATTGTGATGGAAAGCATAAGGATTCCGTGAACCGTGTATATTTTTACCAGGTCTTTAGAAAAAAATAGGCGACTACAAACGTTGCAGTCCCTAAAAATTTTGACCAAAACCTTTGCTCAAAAAGGAGGTCAGCTTGCATCAAAGAATTTTGAGGTAGTGAATTAAAAGCACATGAGATGACGAACTGGTCAGGGGGAGTAGGCGGGACTGACATCTGGGATATCAAAGTGACCTAAGTTTGTAAAAGGAAAGAACTAAGGTAGGTGCAAAATGGTAATTAAACGTAATAAAACGCATTATTACTCGGTAAAGGAATTCAGAGAAATGGAATGATAGACAACGATGGGACGGGCGTCAACAGCGATAGTTAATGAAGTGAGTTAAGATAGAGCAAGGGGAAATTTTTAAAGGAAAACCGATATATAATACTTCGCTAAAAATCTAGGGTACGAGTAAAAAAAGCTGTCAAACGTCAGAATTGGTGCCAAAAAATTTAATGTGCAATGAATTTTACAAGGGGCGAATATAAAATTTCTATGTTAATATTCAATGTCAAAAGCCATATAAATCATCATGAATCGTTTCATAAAAAAAAGTGCTGTAAAGAACCTTATCATATACTGATTTTGTTCATATTTAAAAACCATAAAAAACTTTGAGCCGGTTGTTGGTTGTTAATTGTGATTCTAATCAACGTGTTCAGCCTTCAACTTCGTTCGGTAACCGCGTAAACGGTACCGTATATCGAGTTATTTGACTATGAGGCGCTCTAAAATATCGTTACTTTTCTAGGTGGGATTCTGACTTCGATGCGGTCATAATTTTCTAAATGGTGGCTTCTTGCCGTCGATTTTCAGTCGAACGCCTGAACCAAATGTCTGAACCTGCGCTTCCTCTCGTACTGAACAGGCTGTAGCAACAACGGGTCATTAACAGGGTAATACTAACCTGTCTCACGAATGTCTAAACCCAGCTCACGTTCCATATTAATTGAACAATCCAACGCTTGGTGAATTCTGCTTTACAATGATGGGAAGAGGCGAGCAATCAAATTTGCCGTTATATAAAATCTCAACCACGTTAAGGTAGACAAATGGCCTAATTTTGATATAATTTGTATTTATAATATTAGTTCATATGGACATAAAATAAATATTGCATATTAAGTAACATATCATATTATATTAAAACCATTGAGTAAAATAATATCTTTAAAGTAAGAAAAAATGATTCCAAGCAAAATAGACCACTCGTTAATTTTTAAGCACTATAATTAAATTTTTAATGTAATTGAATGATTTAATATTGATTCGGTCAATAAATTTGTGACAAATTTTAAAAGTAACTCAAATTTTAAAAGTAACACCTTGAAGGTTTTATGTAGCATATCGAACATTTTAATTTTATTATTTTAAAAAAAATTATTTTATAATTTAATAAAACAAAAAAAACTAAAAAACCAAATATAAAAAATTTTAAGCAATATATACTACATGTAAACTTGTTGGGCACTAGCAATATGATAGTTAAATTCTCCATAGATTTGGCGTCGAACGATATATTTATTATAAGTTTAATTTGGTCAATAAATATTTTAGCAATGTTAAGTTTATAAGAATTAAAAAGATATTTTACGATGCATTTCATTTATAATAGCAACATTAAATGATCTAAAAAAAGATCTAAGAACAAAATATAAATATCTTAAGCAGCGCAGCTACTTCTTAATTTTTGGGCACTGATAATATGATAGATTCTCCATATAAAATAATTTGGTTAATAAATATTAAGGCAGTGTTAAGTTATAAGACATATTACCATTTATGGTCTTAAACTTATTATGGTGTTTTACATTTTTAATTTATATATAGTAGATAATACAATAATTAACCACCGAAAAAAATCTAAAACAAAAAATAAAGTTTTCAAACAACAAAAACCACCTGTCAACCTTTAGCTAAACACCCTATAAAATGCATCGAATTATGTATTACAAGTTTAACTTGGTCGATAAATAATAAAGCAGTGTTAAGTTTTAATAACTATTACCATATATGGACATAAATTTAACATGTTGTTTTAGGTTACATATACTTTATATATAGTAGATTGTATTAATAAACCCCCCCCCCCCCCCCAAAAATCTAAAAACAAAAAACAAAGTTTTTAAACAACAAAGATTACCTGTCAACCGCAGACAAGATGCTAAACTCTCCTTAAAATTTGGCGTCGAATTATGTATTACAAGTTTAACTTGGTCGATAAATAATAAAGCAGTGTTAAGTTTTAATAACTATTACCATACATGGTCATAAATTTAACATATTGTTAGGTTACATATAATTTATAAATAGTAGATTGTATTAATAAAACCCCCCAAAAAATCTAAAAACAAAAAATAAAGCTTTTAAACAACAAAGACCACCTGTCAACCTCGCAGACAAGATAACTAAACTCTCCTTAAGATTTGGCGTCGAACTATGTATTACAGGTATAACTTGGTCGATAAATAATAAAGCAGTGTTAAGTTTTAATAACTATTACCATATATGGTCATAAATTTAAAATGGTGTTTTAGGTTAAATATGATCTATACATAGTAGATTGAATCAATAAAATACCCAAAAAAGATCTAAAAACAAAAAATAAAGTTTTTAAATAACAAGGACTACCTGTCAACCTTTCGCAGACAAGTTAAACTCTCCATAAAATTTGGCGTCGAACTATGTATTAAAAGTTTAATTTGGTCGATAAATATTAAAGCAGTGTTAAATTTTAAAAATATTGCCATATATGGTCATAAACTTAACATGGTGTTTTAGGTTACATATACTTTATATATAGTAGATTGTATTAATAAAACCCCCCAAAAAATCTAAAAACAAAAAACAAAGTTTTTAAACAACAAAGATTACCTGTCAACTTCGCAGACAAGATGCTAAACTCTCCTTAAGATTTGGCGTCGAATTATTTATTACAAGTTTAACTTAGCCGATAAATTATAAAGCAGTGTTAAGTTATAATGACTATTACCATATATGGTCATAAATTTAACATGTTTAGGTTACATATAATTTATATATAGTAGATTGTATTAATAAAACCTCAAAAAAATCTAAAAACAAAAAATAAAGTTTTTAAACAACAAAGACCACCTGTCAACCTCGCAGACAAGATAGCTAAACTCTGCTTAAAATTTGGCGTCGAACTATGTATTACAGGTATAACTTGGTCGATAAATAATAAAGCAGTGTTAAGTTTTGATAACTATTACCATATATGGTCATAAATTTAAAATGGTGTTTTAGGTTAAATATGATCTATACATAGTAGATTGAATCAATAAAATAAAAGATCTAAAAACATTTAAAAACAAAAATAAAGTTATAAAACATCAAGACCACCTGTCAATTTATTGGGCACACACAATATGATAGTTAAAATCCCCATAAAATTTGGAGTCGAACGATATATTATATGACCAAATTTGCTGCATGAACACTCAATTAACATAAATTTTAAAAACCAAAAAAATGTTTCGTGTTTTAGTAATATTTAAAACACGAAACATTTTGCCAAAATCTAAATTAATTTTTAAAACACGAAAAAAATATTTCGTGTTTAAAAAAACAAAAACACGAAACATTAAAAAATGTTTCGTGTTTTCCCCAGGACAAAAACACAAAACATTTATAAATGTTTCGTGTTTTTGTCCTGCCGATCAAATTCGCTAGATTATTTTTCTTCATAACTTTTTTCAGCCGTAGTCTTAAAATTATAATAAGCGCTAATAAGGCTGCGGCTAGTAAAAAAAAAGTTTTGAAAAGATTGAACGCATTTGATAAACATTATCGCTAATTTAAAATAAATTAAAAAATAAAAAATGTTTAAAAAGAATTTTGTTTAAAAATATTTTGTTAGGCATATCCTAAAACAACCAAAAAACATTAATTCTCATTTTTAATATTAGCTATTATAATTTAAAAATATTTTTTACAATTTTGAAATTAGTATAAGGCTCTAGCTATAGCATTACCAGGTTACAAAATCATGTGATATTCTATTCACTCATATCGTTTTACGCCATTTCTTGCACACCTGACTTTTTAACATTTTTTTGTTTCATTTGATATGTCGGGTAATCCAAACAATTTTCAAAATATTTCATTACCTTCGACTGGCTCATCAGGCGTTTCGGAGAACACAACTTATTTTCAGACATTAGCTGCGCCCAAGCCGTTAATTCAAAAACCAACTTCGAACTTGCAATTAGGAGCTATTATAAGACCTTTATCCCTTGGTACGATAGTCGGTAGCGGGAACAATACCCAACAATCGTCTCCATTTTTTCAAGCTGGAACTAATTTACCTCCCTTTTATTATCCGAATCCAAATCAACTTATAAATATACCACCACCACAACCAAGCAATGCCTCTTTAGCTGCAGCTTCCAGCAACTTAGCTATGTTGGCTGCTGCAAGACAACATCAACAATTTATGATGTCCAATGCCCCAAATTCTCATCTTTTTACACCAACTTTTGTTAATACTCCTGGCATAACAACGGTAATTAAGACCACTATTGGGTCTTCAATAAGCATAAACAATACGCAGACTCTTGCGGTAGGTAATTTGGCTAGCAACACCATTTCACAAACTATTGGAAATTTAGGTAATTATTATTTTATGGGTGGGCAAAACATTCCCAATAGAGTTCCTATCTCAATATCACTTACTTCAAATCCTATGAATCTGCTTCACGTTAACCACTTGCCTCCTTACACATTTCCTATAACTAATCCAGTAATTTCCAACACAAGTAACAATAGTAGCAGCAATGTTAGCAGAGTCATAAACTATTCATCTATTCCAAATTGTGTAGTTAGTTCAGCAATTTATAATATTGCTAACATGGGTGCCTTTTTAAATTATCAAAACACAGGAATATCTTCTTTAGGAAATTATGGGCCTGCAAAGCTAGCTTTGTCTTCCCAAGGAACAGGTGTGAATGTGGTATCTCCAGTTATGCCAACAAATATTAATCATCAACAATATCAAAGGCTAAAAGTTGAAGATGCTTTGAGTTATTTAGATCAAGTTAAAATGCGTTTTAGTAATCAGCCACAAGTTTATAATGACTTTTTGGATATCATGAAGGAATTTAAATCACAAAGGTTAATTTTTATATGTTACATGGGCATCATGCTGTTCTTGAGTTTTTTTGATTTGAGAATTTTTGTTTTAATTAATTGTCAGCCTACCATATACACAAAAATTAAAAATATATTAACATATTTGACATTCGTATAATTTAACTTCCTAATAAAAATGATACATTTGTTCTATCCTAATTAGATTGCAAAAACCTTTTTAGAAAATTGGGGGCAAAGTTTATACTGCAAATACAAAAAAAGAACAAGATTAATTCAAAAATTGTTATTTAAAAATTTATGCCAAATAGGGCTTCAATATAAATAGAGATTTTATAATATGTTTGGTTTTAAAATCTAGTATTGCAAATTGCCTTATTTATTTTGTGACATAGATTTACTGGCTAACGAGATTTATTATGATACAAATAAATTTAAAATATGAAAAATGGTATTATTTCAAAGGTTAACAAATATCACTGCCAGAAAAAATAAGTTTAGGAAACATAAAAGCATGCATGCTCATGATGGCCTTATTTCTTATATATTTTCCGTTTTATGTAGTTTTTTCCGCCTTCAACACCTGAGATCCCTCCATATTAAAAAAAATGGCTCTTTTTAATCAATTTAAAGATTAAAAAGATTATACTGTAATATAGGAAAAATTTTAATTAGGAGAGAGACAGTTTGCCTACGGGCGCCAATAGGATACGGACTGAGCCTAAGGAGAATGAAATAGAATATTTTTAGTCCCAAAATGTTAAACAAAATTGTACTTGCTTCATTTTTAGGCCGAGCTTTGCGTTGGGCTGGAGGTGGGATATTATAGGGCTCTACCCCCACCGAAATATCTAAACAACAAATTTTTATTTATTGTCACTAATTGTTATATAGAAATTTTATATTTTTAAGTATGGCTGTGGTTTATTACAGAAAAAATATATTTTTTAATTCTTTACATATGCCAATTGCGTTTTTTCAAATGTCTTGCAATAACCCTCTGCCCCTTTTATATCCAAACGTTCATAATTATAAAGAGTGTCCTAACCGTTGACTTATGGGTTCATTTTTGAATAGTTTAAATATAACTTTGTAAACAGAAATACATTGTTATGTACAAATAGTTTTGCATTCCCTATTTTAATTAAATAGCTTGTTAACTTTTTCATTCGTTTTATAAATGTAGCATCGATACTCCTGGTGTTATCGGCCGCGTTTCAACGCTTTTCAAAGGACATTCCGACCTTATCGTGGGTTTTAACACATTTCTCCCACCTGGATTCAAAGTCGAAATTAATCACCTAGGGACAGCATCTGCAACTTTATCTATTTCCACACCCATGTCTTCTGCCAATTTTAGCCTACCAGCTGGGCTGGGATCATCTGGCTTAGCCTCAGGTGTTTTCACCTATCCATCTCCGGCTCCTGCCGCCGCATTGGTCGCGAAAGGCAAAGTTACTCTTACACTGCCCCTCAGCTCAGCTATAACTACCATAATTACTAATTCATCCACCGCCTTACTTCTCCCAGGTAACGCTACCAATAATAGTATCGCTAACACTTTGTCAACTACAACTATAATTAGCAACTTGGGAGCGTTGACAGCCTCTCGCGGAGACGATAGTATTTATGTCAATAAAATGATCCATGGACCAATGGGTTTCACCACTAAGGCCATCGCACAAGTTATAATATGTTTGTATTGAATGGGTTTGAAATATTTGTCTTCTTTTTATTTGTTATCATATTGTGGCTAAAGTATATTTATAATATAACATAATATAAAAATCTAATTTGAACATAAACTAATTGTAGTAACCTGCTATAAAGTGAAAATTATTTCCTTTTTTTCCCCAGAATACAGCACTTAAATCCTCTCTTGGTACAACTGGTGTTTACGAGCCGAGCATCAAAAAGGAATTCATTGGTGATGAAGCAAAAATCCCTGCTGCTGTTTTACAACCAGCTGAGTTTAATCATGCCATTAATTACGTTAACAAAATAAAGGTTTAATCAATACTGTTTTATTGTATCAATCAAAAATGCCCATAAGATCTATTGTTACCGCGAAAGTTGTGTATTTTTATTTAGGGCACGTGCAAAGTGAGTTTTTATTTTCGTGATATTTTCACTATTTTAAAAAATTTTATTTTGCAATATAAATGCTAATTTTTAAAAAGTTGCCAAATTTTATGCACATAAAATGCTCTTTCAGAAATTTAAAAAAAAAATAAATTTTTAAAATTTTCAGAATTTTCAACAAAAATAAAAAATTACTTAGCACATGGCCTTATTTATAAAGTAATATTTTTATATTTTTAATTATGTTAATATCCAAGGAGTTGGATGCCTGACTAAATCAAATTTTAAGGAGAATTTTTTTTGTTGTTTTTGGTAATTAAAATTAAAACGATTAGAAACTTTATTTCAAAGGCAAAGGTATTTAGTTTAACTAAATTAATGTTATACATACTAAATTATTTTTCCTTTAATAGTTTTTAACATCTTCCCCATTTGTTCCTCACGTTTATTTTTTTTTATCATGAAGCTTTCCGCTAAAAAAGAATTTGCGTCCTCATTGAGGCTGATTTGATAATATTTGAAACATCAATTTTTAGCCTATGTGTCCACTAACTTTTATACGACTCATTTATTTTAAGTATCATTTTTGTGTAGCTTGTTACCAAGCGATTGACCTGTAATACAATTTTTTTTTCTATCTGGTCGGGCTGGAGGTTAAAGGGCATGCAATTTTTTCGAATAATAGCTATGTTGTCTAATTAGCGCTTTTTGGGCACAAATCTTTAGTCAATATGGCCAGAAAAGAGTTTTTTTATATGCTTTACATTAATTAATATTTTTGTTTGTCCAACTCATATTGTAATGCTAGTTAATTGTGGCGCCTGTTTTATTCTAAAAAATGAAAAAATTAAACGACCTATCAAATAAAAATATATATTGTTATGATTTTTTCAAAATTGTAATTTTTAAAAAATTTAAAAACAGGCCGCTAACGTTAATCTATTGTGTTTGATTTTTTTATACAACATTTTTCTAGCCATATACAAATTTTTTTATTGTTATAGCATCGCTTCCAGAATAAACCTGAAGTTTACAAATCTTTTTTGGAGATATTGCATAGATATCAAAAAGAGCAGCGTATTTTGCGTGAGGTAATTTAATTTGCTCAAAGGTGTGCTTGATTTTAATTACTAAATCTTACTTTTTAATCAAATATATATTTTTATTCAATATAAAAGTTTTAAATTTACTGTTGTATTTATTCAATATTTCATTATTTATGTATGTATTATAATTTCAGTTACACAGGTCTGAAAGATATAATTATTTGATTAAATCGCGATTGCTTTATTTTCAATTTTTAAAAGTTTTCTCTTTTTATCAATGTCAGCCTGCTTTATAAGTCGAATAATTGTAACCAGATTTCAAAACCAAAAAAATATTGAAAAATAATAATTAAATCACCTATTTTGAAATTAAGAAAATGTTTTTAATGTGAATTTTATAATTGAATAAAAATGATTTTTTTTAACGTAAACTTTTAAAATTAGACTAAAATAAATAACATGAGAAACTAGAATGTAAGGTTATAAACAATTAAAAAAACTAAAATTTAACTTCATTTTTTAACTTTTAAAATTAAGAGTAAGCGGAAATATAAAAATCTGGGATAATAAGCAAATATTGGACAGATAGTAATACCAATTTTTCTTGCTTTGTTTTTGAGGGTAACTAAATGACCTCTGTTAAAAATGATATTTTTGAGTTTTCTACCTAAAGTCAATATAAGTATATTTTGATTTTGAAACTATAATTGATGATAAATATTTTTTTGTAGAATAAGGATTTAATGGTCAGTACCTCATCTCACCCTTCCTCCATCTCAGGTTCCTCATTAGAAAATCCACAAATTAAAAAACTCAAGCAGCTCACTACCAATCTGGACCTCTCAAGTAATAGCAGTGGAAACAGTGCCACTGACACCGAATCTGACGAAGCGACTGGGGCTGCAACTAATGCTACAAGTTTTAATTTTGAATTTATATTAATTTGCTATCTAGAGCGGTTAATTGGACTAAACTATATGTAAAAAAGATTGCTACTAACGGCCGTTGCCAGTGAAAAAGAAAGTTTTAAAAAAAAATAGAACGCTTACTTGGAAAATTTTTTGTTAGGCTTATTTTAAAAACGGCACAATATTATTTTAATTTTATTATTCGTTCAGTTAAAAAAAATTTAAACATTGATTTTTTTTATAAACTAGTACTAGCCTCAGTTAACATGGTGGAAAATGAGGGAAAAAGGATTCGGGGATATTATTTTTAAATTTTAAATTATTTTTTTAAAGAGGAAACTAAACAACAACTTATAAAATAATGAGTAAATTTTTCAAATTTGCATTGAATTAGAATTTAGGTTTTATTTGAATGGTTAAAACGTATATAAAGTGTTTGAATTTTATTGTGTCTCAAAATATAGTGAACTCTTTGTAGCAAATCCAAATTAATAAATAAAACTTGTCTGATTTCTTTTACAACCTAGAATCCAAGCACCATCACCACAACAAACCACGAAAATTTTTAACCGAGGCCGAAGTATATTCTCGGGTCGCGCGCCTTTTTGAAAATCAACATGACTTGCTTGAGGAGTTCGCACAATTTTTACCCGACGCTTGTCGCCATTTGGCGTCTACTCCGCCAAACGCGGGCACCTCGAGTGGCGCTCAGGCGCGCTTACAGGTTCCTCCGACGGCTTCCCAACCGAGCAATGCTACGGTGGCGGGTACTTCGATGGCGCAACAACTGAAGCGCCAAGAATATGGTTTTTAACACCTTTTTTGATATGTTTGAGTTTTTGAGTAGTTTTTTTCAATTAAACCCTTCACGTAAAATACATTTTTTTTTTCTAAGATTTTGCTGTATTACTATTATATTTATGAAATTTCTTTATTTAATCTCTTTTGTGGTAACTCTTTTTTTGCGAACGTAAACACACTAACAATATATTTTTCACAAAGCCTGACCTTCTGTACAATTTCAAATACTTACCGTTTTTCGCTTTACAATTTACTGTTATGGACAATTACTTTTTGAAAGTTCATAACTCTGTTGTTTTAAAGATAAAAATTTTTTGTGTTTTTTATAATAAAAATATACAAATTTTGTTTTCGTCGATTTAGCCGAAATGGTGGCCAAAGGAATTAAAGAGGAACGGACCACACCGTCTGATGAATATTACGGTGATTACGATGCCGAATACGCCAAAAGAAGGAGAAATCATGCTGGTTTAGCGTTATTAATGACAAGCATAACTTTCTTATATTCCATTTTAAAATTTTTCATATAACAGAGGCTATGCTCGTTTATATACTATTACAAATTTTCTTTTGTTTTTGAACCTTTAATTTTAAGTTAAGATTTGTTTGCTTTGGATTAGTTTAACATTACATTAAAATTTTGATTAAATTAGTCCGAATTTGATATTATATAATAAATATTATATATATGCGAAATAGCACTCAAGAAAGAAGTCGATTCGTTTTCAAATATCATAGCTTCGGAGAAACTTAAAATGCGAGAGGAAATTAAGGTTGATAAGCCCCTATAATAATAATCTATTTATAATGTTTTATACTCTCGTTTGCACAAAATTTGCATGAATTTCTGGTTTATGATTTTTAATACGAAATACATTCTTCAATGCTTTAATTTTATTTGTTTTATTAATTTTAAATTTAAAAGCGGAGTCAGAATTATTCATATTAATGAATGAAACATTTAGTAAACGCAAGGCATTTTATTTTCATTTTTTTTTAATTTTTAAACTTTTGTCTTAATACCAAAACTATTTGAAATTTGATCAAGAGTCATTATTTCTTAAACCAGTTTTTTACAAAGTATTTAAAAACAATCTAATTTTTTAAGATTTACAGTTTTTATAAATCTTTTATCCTTTTTTTACCCCACAAAAAATTTAAGGCATTTTACGAAAAACATAGCCTAGATTAGCAAACAAAATTCTTAAACACCCTGAAAATTTATTTTACCCGAAATTTTTATTATCCAGTAATAGCAATAATCTATTTTTTTGGTAAGTATGGATCATATTTTGTTTCAATTTTTTAAAATGAAATAGGTCACAGTTATTGATGTATAGGGTACGTTACCTGTTAATATGTGTTCCCTTAAAAAAACTTCATATAGAACAAATTTACAAAATTTAAAAAAAGTTAAACAAAGATGAAATTAATACTTCTCAAATTTGGTTCTTCCTTTATTCAATATTTTTGCTAAACCTGCTGTATAAATATAAAGTCGATAAAATGACAAAAGTGGTTTTCTTGAAAAATTAAAATTAAAATTTTTTTTGTATAAATAAAAACATTTACCTTTCATATAAAATATGAAATTATGATATGTTTTTTAGCTAGTAAGATATTTTAAAATGTTGGTACACATCTACGAAATGACCTTAACCAACCATAATCATGTGTTTTCAAACTTATTTTTGAAAAAAAGCCTAAACTTCGGCTATAAATAAAGACTTACCATTAGGGCTTTGCATTTTTATCTTGTTACGGGGCGAGGAGTATTATATATATATGGGATATATCAACAAAAAAATTTCAATCCTTTACGTTATATTACACAGGCACAACAACTTAAAGAAAAGCGCGCCCGTTCACCGCTTGCGCCAGCTTTGTCGCCTAAATCTAAAGGGTTTACAGAACGCAAATCGGGACCATCGATTAGCGCATATAAGAAAGAATATCCGGCTAAAAAGGAAAGTTCTTTCAGGAGGACTGCTCAGACGATCATTGGTGAGGATGACATCGTAGTCATGGAAGACGATGGAGACTTTGGAGCTTCTCAGCCTGGAAAAGTTTTAATGTAAGAATTTTACAATGTATTCTTATTTTTTTACTTTATAATTTTTGGTTTAATTGTACAAATTTAGGTCTCATGAAATGTATAGCAAAACTCTAGTTAGCGAATTTAAACTTGCATTTAATCTTTTTTTCAGGCTGTTTTATCATTTGACTCGACATTTTAATATTTTTTTGAACATCATTTTTCTTTATGCATTTTTTAGCAAAGACGAATTGACAGGCCAAATGGTTGACATTTTAAATCATCAGTCTCAAAACTTGGGCGGAAGTGATTTTGATGGTGAAGATGAGGACCTTGACGCTGATACTGCTCGAAGCCGATTGAACCGTGCCTTGTTGAGTGCTAAAAAGTTTAAGTTAGCTATCAAAGATGTGAGTTTGTCACAGGCCTCGAAGTACGGGACGCTCAATGATTACGCCTTTTTCGAAAAAGTAAGCACACACAAACGCCATTCATAGAAGTGTTGATTATTTTAATAAGCTTAGATGGATATTTCTTCTATTTTCGCATTAATTTATATATATAAATCATATTCAAGCCCTTATCAACAGTAGTGGTCATATGAGTTAGGTTCACTACTCAGACCCAAATTATTTAGTCCTTTTATTCATCAATTTTATTTTTACTTGCTAATTCTTACAAAATAACGATTAGACTAATTCTATTATTTTAACCTCTATGGATGCTAAGCAAACTTTTTAAGGGTTTAAACGCAAAAACACAGCTCACCTAAGCATAATCTCATGTTAATATAATATATTTTTGTGATATATTTATAGGATTTCTATAACTTAAGACGCAAATCTATGTAAATTATAGGTAATGAGTGCTTTGAATAATACCACTGTGTACAATAATTTCATGCGATGCCTAAATTTGTATATAATGGATATTATCACCGAAACTGATCTCGTGTGTTTAGCCCAACGATTTTTTGTGCGGCACCCCGAATTGCTCAAAGAACTTAAAGGATTTTTAGGTTTATTTAATATTTTATGTCAGTTTTCAATAAAATAAATAATTTTTGACATTTTCTATGTTTTTAATGTTACAATTCATAAATTTTATGTCTTTTTCTTTTTAGTTATATTTGATAGGCCATAGAAACTAATGCCTCAATATTACTAATAGATATTATAATATAGCATTTTTGGACTTTGTTTTTGAAAATCATAGTATATTACGTTTTAAATGTTCTTAATACCACTTTTTTCACATTTCAACATCATTATTCTTACCAAAATAATTTAGGTTACAATGAGGCAGGTACACTGACCACAGCAGGTGCGATTAAAGAGGAAGAAGACCAACAATCATCAGATTTGGACATTGTTAAGGGTGAATCTCAAACCATCACGGAGGAGGATGCCCCTGATTCCAATAATGCTGGCCCAGCTAAAAGGGGGCCCAAGGAGAAATCTACGAAAGACGTAATCATGAATTTTTTCAAATTTTTTTGTCATTTTATGTTTATTTTTTTTATTGCTTACGCATATACGGTGTCTTTAATCTTGACCTTATTTGATTTATGCTCGAACAATAATAGATGCCAAAGTCATTAAATAGCCTAGTTAACTGAATTAAATTTAATACTTTACATTTATAGATATTAACAAACAATATATTGATAACAATTTCGTTTTATACCTTTTTTATTCCTAAAACGACCTTTTTCAAAAATACAAAACTTATAAACACATATCTATATTCGCATTTAAATAACGAAAACTAAATATCATGTTTTTGTAATAACTAAAGTTTATTTAAAAACCACATATCTTACCCTGGGCGCCATACCCAAGCTGACCTTACTCTGAGCAAAAGAGTTTATATTTCCGACTTTAAATTGTAAGATTTGCTGCCGCCGACTTAGGTTATTAATTAGGCTCTTTAAGGCATATTGTTTATGCTAATTCCTAAGCAAGCCACTTAGCAGCTTTAAAATGGTTGTACGCGTGTGCTAATATTCGATAAAAAAGCCCTTTATACTCGGAATCGAACCCGAACCTCTTGCGTGTAAGTGAGAGGTGTTTGCCCCCGACTGAGCCGTTATATTTCATTTTTAACAATTATAAATCTATAAGCTCAAATAAAAAAGGCCGAAAATAACTGAGTAACTTTATGGCTTTAATATTTTTATATGTTTAAATTAAAAAAAACATTGTTATAATTATAAAGGCTTACAAATACGTGAATGAACGCGAAAGCAGCAGCCGTAGATATTCACTTGGTACAGGTACGACTGGAGGTAGAGCAGCTGATAAATCTGGAATAACTTCGAAATATAGTTCGGGTATGGGCGGTAAAGAAAATAGCGCTTTACTCGCTTCCAAGGATGCTCAAAAACGAATACCCGGCGAGTTGACTTTGCAATTGGGTATGCACATCACATCATATAATTTTAGGTCTGATCAACACATTGTCAAATATATACATTGGCTTTGTCTGATTAGTTTCAATTATATGATACTTATTGAGTATGAATACCCCTGTATTTTTTCTAAATTTTCAATTTTATGATTAAAAAATTATACATAGCGACAATCCTGACTTTTCCTAAATTTGACAGAATTTAAAATACCTGGTTTAAATATTTTTGCTCTATCATTGTCCAAGGCGCGAAACGCAAGTTGTATTTTTCCACTAAAGAAAAAAAGTTTGAATTTTAAAATGCTTTTCGTTTTTTTTAATTTTAATTTATTGGTGCTAGTGCAAAATGAAAAACAAAAACGTAATTTTTAAACATAATAATTAAAAATTAATTATTTTATTTGTATTTAAAAACAAATTTTTTTTTTCATTAATAATTTTTCAGTCATTTAGCCTTAAAAAGGCAATCATTAGCCTTATTGCTTGAAATAATGATACTAAAAACATGGCTCAAACGGAAAACGGATTTAATTAGTAAGTTAAATCAGGCAATATTTTGTTATTTTTTTAACGCAAGTTTTATTAAACTACATATATATAAAAGATTTCTTTATAATTAAATGATTTGTACTTTAGACATTTTAGAATCAAATTGTAATTTTGGGCACATTTCAATTATTAAATTTAGCTCGGAATATTCGTAAAACTATTTTAATTTTTTAATGATACTTAGTAATATTATCTATAAAAAATTTAATTAACCTCAATTTATTAACAAAATACGATCGATTGTTATACCATAACGCATTGTATTACACTGAATCGCTTGATGCCCTACAACATAGGTAATATATAACTTGCTGTTTATAAACCTTTTAAATATCTCAGATTACGCTTCGTTAAAGAAATGCGGTGTAAGCTATCGCGCCTTGCCCAAGTCTTACCAACAACCTTTGTGTAGTGGAAGAACTCTGCTTTGCCAACAGGTAACAAGATTCCATTCTAATGTGTATTGATAAAATTTGGAAACTTTTTTATTTTTTTTACGTCCAAATTATATTTCAAATGTTTATATTAATTTTTTGTTTTTTTTGTAAGGTGCTCAACGATATGTATGTGTCATTTGCTTCATGGTCCGAGGACTCCTCATTCGTTTCTTCACGTAAAACCTCATACGAGGAAAATATATACCGAACGGAAGATGAACGATTTGAACTTGACGTTGTCATTGAATCTGCCAGGTAGTGGATTACTCTTTTTCATTTTATTAAATAACGTTTACAAAACTTTTTAATTTATTAAATAAGGTGAGCTTTTTGTATTGTTGTAAGGCATAGGGCATTAAGTAATTATTTGCAATCGTTTATGGCATTGAGCGATTCGGCCGTGCCTAAAAAATAAAGTGTTCTTTCGTAAGCGTAATTAAATTTTGCTAAATACTCACATATAATAAAATAAAAGTTTCTTTTTACTAATTTGATTTTAATTCTGGGAAATATTAAATTTTCATTTTTTTCACCTTATTATTGTTAAATTACCTCAAAATAACGGTAAAAATATTTTTTTAGAAAAACGTTTCCAAATGTTTTGAGACTTATTACAAAAAACCATGGGTTTGAGGTTACCCCCATACCTTTCCCCATTTATTAATGCAGGGTCAAATAGTAAGATTCGCACGCCGGCGACCTGAGTTTTAGCCTAGTCGTTATAGGCATAGCGTTTAGGGACTACTGCCTAAGCAGCCACTCCACAGCTTTAATGGTTGCACATGTATACTAATTTTTCGAAGAAAAAAGTTTTTTGTGCACGGATTCGAACTCGCAACCTCTTGCGTGTTTGAGAGGAAGCTTCGCCACTGAGTCTGAGCCGACGATACATACAAAACATAATTCATCTTAAAAATTTATTTTATCCCAAGTTGAAAAAATGCCATTAATTGATGCCCTACATTAAGCTAATGCCCTGAATCGCCTAATGTCCTAAAACAATATATTACATGGAACATATAGACACAATGACTAACTATTTTATATAGACACACTTGTCGCGTCTTGGAACAAACTTTGAACCAAATTTTGAGCGGTCAAGGACCGGACTCAAGTAAGCCCGGTCAGCCCGTTAAGCTAGACGATCGTCTTGGCGGACGGAGTGCCGTTTTACACCGGAAAACTATATTCAGAATTTACGGGGATAAGGCGAACGAGATAATCGAGGGGATCAAAGCTAACCCCCAAGTGGCTATTCCTTACGTTGTTAGAAGGTTTTTACTTTATTTTTTATTTCAAAAACGTGATTTTGCATACAAGTCGATATTTGTGAAACATTTTCTAGATTAAATATTATTCTAAATAAACTTACGTGCGGCATTTTAATTTAATCTTTAATTTATATATTTATTCATTATTAACTTTTTTTTATCATTACGAATTTAATTATTATAAAATATAAATTATACTCATATTATAAAATGTAAGATTTTCGACCTTTTCAGTTTTCAAAAATTATAATTTTTATTGATTCACTTACTTTTTGTAACCGAATCTTATTTATTATATACTATTTGTGTTATGATTATTTTTATAGGTTAAAAGCCAAGCTCGAGGAATGGCGCGAAGCACAACGCAAATTTAATCGAATTTGGCGGGACCAAGTTGAAAAAAATTACTTAAAATCGCTCGATCACCAAGGCATAACTTTCAAACAAACTGACGTAAAAAGTTTACGGTCAAAGGCTTTGCTTAACGAAATTGAAACTATATACGAAGAGGTTTAATAAATTTTTTTATTTCTATATATTTATAATGTTATTTTATTGTAACTATTTTATTATCAATAATTATAAGCTGTGATTATTAGCCCGTTAAATGCCTTTATACATATCATTTTCTCTCCTTTATTTCGCAGCAAAAAGAGGCTAAAGATAAATGCACTACGTTTAGAATGAATGCGATGCTCGCTAATCCGCATAACTCAACTTCCAGTATGCGTAGCATATATTACGATATCTTTATCAACGAGCTTTCCCAAGACAAGTTGAAATTCCATACCTTGCATTTTTTTCACTAATTTTAGTATTAACCATTTCTGGGGTTATGACATATATACCTTAAGACTAAAAGGCTGGGTTTAGGTTATTTCATATAAATATAACTATGATATAAATATTCTTTTCGAATATTAGTTTATATTATAGAGATCTAAAGCCTAATTCTTTTGATTACGCGTTTATGTGCGCTAAATTTTTTTTGTTACTTGCGTTAGATTCTTGTTATATATTTGTATTTGAAATTTATTAAAGGCAATTATTTTGTCATTTGGCAAATGTTTTTAAAATATATTTTTGTTGCAATTTTACATTAATGTTTATTCTATTAAAGCACCTACCTCCACCCCAAACTGATAGATCGAACCGATTTTACTCAGAAATCCGCTCTTGAGGGCACGGGCCTGCAAAGTGGACCGCTGGTACCGGCCCATTATTACGGAGCCTTTGATAGTTTGCAATCAGCACACATGGTCCTCGACTTTAAAAGTTATTTAGCTCATTCAAGTCTAGCTCATCCGCTTGATAAAATACTTAAACCATCCTTACAAACGACTTTGACAAATCCAGTGGTTAAAAGCGAAACTTTATCTGAAATAGAGAATCCCTTGGCACGTGAAAACAGCGAAAAGAATGGTATATATAATTTATGTTTATTGTTTAGGGCTAGTTTTAATCTCTTATTTCAAGGTATAAAAATTTAATAGGCCAACAAAGTGGCTTACATTAATATAGTTACGGGCTACACTATCCTGACCTCGTTTTTTTGAATTTGCACAACAAACCACTAAAATATTTTTAAGCTTTTAAATCATATTTTATTTTCAAAGCTCCATCACCTCAAGAGGACTCTATAATTTCTACCGCGCTCACATCCATTATGGGCGATGCCGGAGAATTGCTAATTTACCATGCGAAGCGGCAAATTGCCATAAACAAAGACGATAAACGCAAGATAAAACGGTTTATCCGTAAATTTTTGCCGGTCCTTTTTAGGCGGCCCTCTGGCGAAATGACTTCGAGTAGCTCGAGCTCATCCGATAACTCATCCAATGAGAATGAAGGCACGGATACCGAAGCTACTACTAAACCCTCTAAAAATATGGCCAAGGGCGAAAAACGATTGGTAAAAATTTCTTCTCCTGTAACGGGTGAGGCAGTTGACTTAAAAATTGAGAATGAGCAACCAGAATGTGTGGACAACAAACAGGAAGAAGATAAGAGTAAGTTTTCCAATTTTTAAACTTAGTCAATGAATGTTAAATAGCTGCCTAAGGGCATGTGCAAAGTGAGCTTTTATTTTCGTAAAATTTTAAATTTTATTTTTTTTTAATTTTTTAAAAAAAATTTTATTTCAGAAAAAGCATTTTTGCATAAATTCAATTTGGCAACTTTTAAAAAATTTGTGTTTTGTTACAAAATAAAATTTTTAAAATTTCACGAATATAAAAATTCTTTTTGCACGTGCCCTAATGTAAAAAAACTGGTTTTTAGTAAAGATTTAAACTTACTGTATTTTTTTAATACACATTTTTGGTTAGATATGACCAATGAGGAGTTTGGTAAAAAACGATCCAATGATGAAACGACTCAGAGATCATTTAAAAAATCTAAACGCACGAAAACCAAAAAGGGCGAAAATGTCATTAATGAAGTATTGTTATTTTATTTTTTTTCCTGCTTTTGGTAACGGATATTTACCTTTTCAATTAAATTTTTTTAAATATTTATTACAACTGTACAACGTAAAAATGAGTGTAGATGAGACTTGTTTTTTTGGGCAAACTGACCTATTGATTCATATAGTTTATCATTTTATAACACATCCCAATTTTATATTATACGGTTTGAAAATTTATGAGAGGTATAAGCTCTTAGAGCCCAGACCTGCCATCTTTGGGATTTTTAAATTTATTTTCCGTTTTTTAATTAAATTTTATGAAGCAGCTATAAACATTGAAAAAATTTTGAAAAAATATTTTAAGTAGAAGATTTAAAAACAATAAAATATTGAATAAATATATTTATAAATCAGCTATGTTAAATTCTAATTTTAAATAATGTTTTTATTTTGAACGATTGTCCAGGTTGGGTTGCCAATTTTGTATTACCTAAATGTTGGTTTAAGAGCTTGATGTAAAAATTTAATTTCTCTTGAGCTGAAAAATTGATGTTGCAAATAATTTTTTATGAAAAGAATTATATATTTTTTCTTTAAGTATTTTCTAGGTCGCAAAATCAGTCGTTTCCGCTCTGGCCCTTTTTTCATAAATAGCCGAGTCTAGATTAATAGCATAAAAAATTTATGAGAGGGCATCAAGATTATTTCGACGATTTCATAAAAAAATGATTGTCTTGAATAATATATATCTAATTTTCGGCATATTTCGTTGTGTTTCGCGCCAACACAATTTTGTCTTGATCTACTCGGCTTATAGTATATTTGGTGACAATGACTTTAAAAAAGTTTTAAAATATTTTAAACTTAAAAATTTGAAATACTGTTGTTAAACGTGATGATTAAAAGTGACTTGTGGAATAGCAAAGCTAAAAATGATATGAGATGGTGGATAATTAAATAGTAATCAGTTAAAATATGTGTTTTTAAATATTTTAAAATTTTATAAATTAGGAATGTCATTCACCAAAAATTTTGCTTAAACCTCGAATATTTTTTGAAAGGGTAAGGCTTTAATATAAAAAGTATAATTTGCTAATATGAAAAAATATATTAATTTTTTTGTGTATTCTATCAAAGCTATGCCGAGTTATAAGCTCAAAAAGTTCTGAGTTGCGACTTTACTACCACTTGGAAATAAGATTTGAATTTAGACGTCGACAGAAAAAACAGAATCGACACTTGAAATTATCTTTGCATTAATAATATATTTTTTATTTTTGCCCTGATAAAATGAGGTCAATTTTGTGGCACAGTGTAATATATACCCTTTATTTCTAGTCCCCAAACAACGATGTGCCTAGTCTTTTTGATCAACGTAGTCGATTTTCACCCTTCGATGACACGTCTAGAATTGGTACAAATATTGAAAGTCATGGAAAATTTACGAAAAATGATACTCAAACATCCACTATCTCAGTCCCTTTAAGCAAATACTTTATCGGTAACGATCATTTCTACACCTTTTTCCGTCTTTATCACATCTTATGTGATCGCGTCGGAAAATTTTGGAATCTTGCACGTATAGAAGCTGCTAATTATGCGGCCTCTCTAGCCAAAATAAATGAAGAAAACGAAGAGAATACGACCAAAAATGTTGATATTGCCAAAGCACTTATGCTCAAAAATCCAAGTATATTAAAATTTCTTATATATATATCAAACTTTAATTGCAAATTTTTTTTATATTTTTTTTTGTATGCCCAAAACGAAGTTGTTTTTATAGGGCATACCCGAGTATGTTTGTCATTTCATAATTTTTATTTTTATTGGACAGATGCGATTAAACCACCACAATATTATAAAACTTTTTTGGACTTGGTTCACAAAAATTTGGATGGAAACATCGACGCAAATAGTTATGAAGATGCTCTGCGAGATATGTTTACCATACACGCATACCCGGCGTTTACCCTTGACAAGGTCATTCAAAATGCTGTGCGACAAGTATTAACATCTCTCTACTTAAATAACTCGATTAAAAAATTTAAAGCATTCGCATTTTTGAGAATCAAAGGGTTTTAAAAAAGATTAAGAAATGCAGTATTATTTGACAAGAAGCACAAAATTTTATTATCCTATCTATAGAGGTCATTATCATTCTTGTTTATAAATTGGTTCTGTCCCAAAGAATTGAACGATATTTATATATTTTTATATATCTAGAATAAAGGGATAGATATTGGCTTTAATTGAATTTTAAATATATTCTTAATTGTTCATTTCCCTGGTTTGGTTGATGCCCGGCAATAAAATAAACTTATATCATCTTTCAATTAATGGTCAGCTGAATTCGCATGAATATGCTCATTGCCAATATTATTTATGGGATTATTGTTATATATTTTTTGCTTACCTATATTATATCTTGCTTCATTCAATTTATTTGGCTTTAAATTAGCTTAACAACATTGTATCGGACGAAGAAAGTACTTTCCTTATGAAGACGTTTATCAAACTTCAAAATAATGTCATTTACATGACCCCAACAAACGACGTTGCAATTTCCAATATTTACAAGATTGAATATGGATATAGGAAACACGTGGAGGATACATTGATGGACCAAACGCTTTATCAGTTCAGAGTATAGATGCAATTTTGTTTTAATTAAATCTATCGAGTTAACATAGGCTTAACAAATTTCAACAAAACCAAAAACTTTGAATTGGCCCTAGGTTTCTCTTTGAAAATTTACCATTACTTTAATCTCTTATTATTTATCATTACCATGATTTGTTTTAGTATTATGAAGACATGTCACTTCTCGCTATCAAAATGCTTGACCCCTTGAATTCGATTGGCTCTGCAACTGCAAATGGAGGCGAGACCAAAACGAGCATTAACACTGTTGGGACTCCACGACAAACGAATGTCGATAGCTCTGCTAATACAGCTATAGGCAGTAAAATTTTTAGCACAATACATGTGATTTGCATTTTTACTAATGTGCATATTTTTAATGTTTTTCATTATTATTATCAATTATTATTCATAGCTATCAATCAGGCATCGCTAAATAGCCTACAATCAACATCTCTTCCAACAGTTCTGCCATTCGTATCACCCCTAATTAACACGGCCCAATTTAATTTACTCGCTGCGGGAAACGTTGATAGGCTCGTCAATGAAGCTGAATATTTGTATGCACTTGGCAGTTGGTCGGCTTTCGTTCAAGCCGAATGCGATCAACTGGGACTCAACTTGTCCCCGAACGTATTTCCTTCCAAACGTGCCATAAATACGACAGCTATGACCGATACATCGACGCCAGGTGATAAAGGTGACGATAACCTACAAACTAGTCATGAGGACAAGGATAATAATAATGATGTAATTGTTGACAATAGAGATGCTCTCCTAATGCGTTTAGCCTTCGGTGGAAATTTCGAAAATAAACTGCCTCCCCAACAATCGACGCCTCAGATTATTTCCAACCTCGATACCTTACTGCTTAAAACGCTGCATAAACATATGACTGACCATCCGGTCATGCTTTACAGGTAAATGTATGATTATTTAACATTCCATTTTTTCAATATTTATCTTAAATGCGATAATTGCGTTTTTTTTATAATTCAGCTATCTCCCGTTAGCAGTTACAATTTTTATATATTTATTTATCTTTTTTGATTTCCATATCACAGGAGTTTTCTTATTGGCTCAGGGTATCGAAACCTTGTTAAAGCCCTTACTGCTTCCACCCCTAACAAACCAAATTTAGAAAACTTGTGTGAAACGTTTATAACACTCGCTGAAAATTATTATACCGAATGGTATTCGGCAATCGATAATCTCCGATTCACTCTTTCCGTTCGAGAAATTAATTTGCCCCAGACCGGGCCATCCCAATCCCATTTGACTCATCCAAAATCGTCACGAAACCGAAAAACGGCAAATATGCTGATAACCCCTAAAATGAACGGTGCCAACTTTCTCGGCACCTCGACTGCCGAAAATAATGATGGTTCTGCTATTGCATCTAAACAACGGATATTGGTGAGACGTTACACCGTCGGTACTGAGGATGTTATGTACAGGAGATATGCCATTAGCGATGCTAAACGGGTTTCAATTTAGCTTTTACAAATAGGAAAAATAATATTTTTCGAATACTTGGCTCGGCTTTAAAATTTTTATTTCTATGGGTCCCCTGGAAAACATTTATTTCGTTCATTTTCCTATATCATGGGTTTGAATTTGAATAATTTTTTTTAGAAATCTTTGCAAAAACATGTAAGATTTATTAAGGTTACAACCCGCTCATAAATAGCAAATTTAATGATTATGAACCTCTAATATAGCCATTCAGTTTTGTTTTGTAAAAAAGATAAAATTTGGTTTTCCTATGTTATTCAAATGAGAGGAGAAAATTATAGTGAGTAATTTTATATTTTGGACAAACATCGTTTTCAATTTATAGTATATATAACATATTTTAATCTTATTAATTTTATCTAAATTAGTTGTTTTTAAAATATGATTTGAACGTGCCCTAAATAGGAGCTTTGCTTGCCCCTTTTTTCAGATTTTTTTGAACAATATTGTTAGTGTCTTAGAATAGAAAATTGTTTCGAATGAATTCTACTTATTACGGTTTTGACGTGTATTAAATTAACCTATTAATGGCACGTCTAATTTAATAAGATTGGTAGACTTAAATGTTTGACACGACATATATTATTATTGTTGTCATTTTAGATTCACAAAATGGTCACACTCTCTAAATACCGTAAATTTAATCGCTTCCTTAATGCATGGGCAGCTCCTCAGACCATTCCTGCCATAACGTCTCGCCTTAATTTGGAAGAACTTTTGCAGCAACAATCGTTTAACGAGCACCAACCATTAACTAAATGTGATGAAATTCCAATTGAATCATTTGATGATCCACCCTACAGAGCCTATTTTAAATATGTTTTGTCACCTATTAACTAATTATTTTATTTTTTTTGATTTGGAATTTTTTTATTTTCGATTTTTTATTAGCTATGAAATTTGTATTTTGGAATATTTATTTATGTAGCTTTTTTAATGATTCTCCATAAATTTTTTTTTAACATAAGCTCGGTATCGTGCTCTTTATCATTAATATGATGCATATTAGACTTAAATATATGCCCTGAATATAATATCTAGCTCTAAAAATTCAATTTTTTGACTTATTTTCCAAAATATTTATTAAAATTTGATACATATTTTGTGACTTATGAATGAAACCTAATCTTCCCTTTCTTCAAATTTTGTCTATAATGCTTGTCCCTATATCAATAAATTATATAAAAGTTACCCTAACGTTAATTAACTTTAATAAACCTTGACATTTTTTATCTTTTTACGGGGGGGGGGGGGGGGGGGTTGTAAACAAGTTTTAGCGAGAATTTCACACTGGGCCTATTTGCATTTATTATATAGATTAATTTAGTTATTTTTCATTATAAAAAATGTATTTTAATGAACACATTTACTTAACCATTTGGAATTTGGGGATGGGGGATGCTTTTGATATATTTAAATTTTCTTTCAATATTAACCAATAGTTTTCCTATTTAATTGAAATCGAATATAAGCAATTCTTGTATTTTGATCTTACGCATTTGATCAATTAAATTATATTATTATATCTGTTAGGAAAATAAAATTGAAGCGGTAGAAATGCTTTGTTTTGACCTTAATTAGGTTTAGTTGGCACGTGTATAAAATTTATGTAAAAAATGTAAAATTAAAATTTATCAAAAATATATAATCTTATTATATAAAATAATAAATTTGTCATTATAATGTTACAGGCACGATTCTAGACCCCTTTTGGGGGGGCAGTGCCCCCCCAAAAGTTTTTGGTTGCCCCCCCAAAAATAATTGAATTTGCCCCCCCAAAAATACATAGTAATTTTATGTTTGCCCCCCCAAAAAAAATTGAATTTGCCCCCCCAAAAATACATAGTAATTTTATGTTTGCCCCCCCAAAAAAAATTTAATTTGCCCCCCCCCCCCCCCCAAAATACATAGTAATTTTATGTTTGCCCCCCCCCCCCAAAAAAAATTGAATTTGCCCCCCCAAAAATACATAGTAATTTTATTTCTTCCACATAATATAATTGAATTTGCTCCGTCAAAAATATTTAAAAAATATTATCTTAAAAATATTTACTTTTTTTAAAAGTGTTTTTTTTTCATTAATACTTCTCATCCGCAAGAGAGATCAAACTAACAGAAATATATAGAAAAATTTGATTTTACAGAAAGCTTTATATTTGTGAAACCAATTCATAAATCTGATGCCTAAGAAATTTTCTCAGATAACAACAATCTTTTGTTAGAATATAATCTAGAACCAAAGAACCTGATCGCACGCTACGATGGGGCGAACGTAATGCCCGGGAAAAAAATGGTGTTCAAGTATTTCTAAGCAAAGCTGGACACCATGTCCCGTATATTCACTGCTTTAACCATCGATTGCATCTTGTTGTAAAAGATTTTCTTATTTTAAGTGAAGGGAAAGATTTTTTTGATAATTTTTCTTCCCTTCATAAATTTTTACAACATGATGCAATCAAGGTAGTTAGTGAATGCGGAACCATACCCCGGCTGTTGCCCCATCGGTGGTGTGGTCACTACGACGCCATTTTTTTTAATTAGATAAAAATATTAAACACTCTTTTAAAAATTAAAAATAAAAAAACTTTTATATCTTTAGGTCACAGGGCCGAATCGGGGTTTTGACCATATTTATAATCATCTATTTATTTTTTTGTATGTAATTGAAAAATTATTTTATTTATTAAAAATAATTATAGATCAATTTCAATGCAGAACGATTTATTCTTAAACTTCTGATTTAATACACCATTGTTTGTTAGAAATTAAACAATTAAGAAATAAAAATACATTTAAAGATTTATTCAAAAAGTGTTTTGATATTAATATTTTTTTAAATGGCAATAATTTATCTATGGATAAAAGAAAAACTAAACCTAAAGATTTTTCTGATTTTTATTTATTCTACTCATAAGTTTGAATATATTTTAAATATTAACGATGAAGTAAAAAGTATTTATTTTAATATTATTGATTTATTTATATTTTGATAATAGATTTTTTACCGATTATAGTTGTTTAAAATCTTTAGATTCCCTTTATAAATTTGATTAACCTTTATTTTAGATATGAATAAATTAGAGCCTCTTTTAAAAATAAGTAATATTGATAAAAATTCATTATCTAAAGAAATTGACGTAGCCAAAAATTTTTTAATAAGAAACTTAATAATTACAAAGAATGTGTTACTATTGATTTTGTTAAATTTTTATATGATTACAATGATGCGTTTTCTAATCTATTTAACATTTTTCCTATAAGTTTGTTAATTGGCTCTTCAACGTCGAGTTGTGAGGCCACATTTTCTTCTTTAAGAAGGATAATAACGGCTGACAAGTAGTGACCTGCTTAAAGGTGATTTGGTTCTTTTAGAACACGAAAAATCATTAACTAGGGGCGTTGAATTTTGATGAATATTGTAATTTAATTAAAATCCTCTAAGATAAAATAGTTTGATCAATACAATACACTGCTCATAATCAGCTAATTATTGCTTACTATTTTAACATGGTTGCAAACTTTTTTTATGCGCATTTAACGTTTATGTTCATGTTTTATTTAATTTTTTACCCTAATATTAATAACTAGTTATATATAACCAGTGTTTTTTCATATATATTCTTCCAAATTAGCATACTTATACATTTTGTTTTCATGATAATCAATCTTATTTCACTTTTCATTTTCTAAAATCCAAAGTTTTATATAATTCATTTTTATCATTCATATATATCATATTTTTAATTTCCATGCGCAATGATACCAAATGATAAAATTATACTTACAATTAATTCAAATCTCATATCTTTTTAAGCAATTGATCTTAGTGAAAACAACTATTTTTTTCACATATTCAATTTATAAACTCATTTTTTTTTAATTTAAGAATATAATAAATTACTATTAATTTGTTAAAAAATTTTGAACGTGGATTCTATTGTTGTACCTGTATAGTTTTTGCCGTGACCGAAGGTCACGGCCAATTTTGCCGCCGAAGGCGGCAAAAAATTTTTTTCTGCCCCCCCACGAGTTTTTTTTGCCCCCCTAAAAGGGAAAAGCTAGAATCGGGCCTGTAATGTTAACATATGCACAAAAGATGTTTATTACATCTATAAAATTATGAGTTAGTATAATATTTGAAAAATAATAAGGGTAAAATAGACAATAAATGGAGAAAAACTGATGTTGTTAATATGGTAAGCCATTATTTCACGGCACATGTTTTTCATCTTAGGCCCGTTTCGGCTCAAAAATATTATAATTCAAGCTAAATAAAATTTTGCTAATAATTTTTAAATAAAATACAAAATCTATCATCGCCTGATAACACATGTCGACAAAAAACTATGTACACCGAATTATAACACTCCATCAAAATAATCTATGATTTCATCTAATATATTTTTTCCGTTCTCGCAATCTATAAAAATTAAAAAATGGCTGAAATTGGCCAAATTGACTGATTTAATGGCCTCGAAAATACCTAAAGAGGAAATATATCGCCTTTAACTTCTATTTTTAATCTTAAATAATGACAGATAAAATTTCTAAATAAGCTCTTAAATTAACATTTAGTTTATACAGAATATTGGGCACAACAACGGCACGATATTTTATCGAATTTGAAATAACAATATTTGAAGTTTAAATTTAACAGTCTAGCTGTTTTTAATATATAAAAAGAATTCAATTTTTATTCTATATCTTTTTTTAACATTTTCTCAATATTTTTCAATGTAGCTGATTTACAAAGTTGAAATAGAAACATTTTATGAATGGTAAACGGATTTGAAAAAAATACTTAAGATGGCAAGTCTGGTCTCTTAAGTTAGCTCATAGCTCTCAAAAATTTGTCGAGTTGTGTATTTGATTAATCATTTAAATTTCTTGTTTACAATAGTTAAACAAAAATTAGGCAAACAATGAAATAAAAAATCAACCCGGCCCTACCCGTTAATATAGGGCCCTAGCCCGTTCTAAATTTCGCCAGCTCTTTTTTGGACAGGCCGGCACCGGGCCTGAATTTAATATGATAATAATATAAGGTGTGGCCTGGAGCTAAAAGTCTTTGAACATTAAATAATTTTGTTTGTGAATCTTGGTAAAAATTAAGTGTTAAATTTTAATATCATTTTATATTACTAAATTAGATTTTACCCGATTCTT
Organism: Acutogordius australiensis; assembly: GCA_030555515.1. Taxonomy (NCBI): domain Eukaryota; kingdom Metazoa; phylum Nematomorpha; class Gordioida; order Gordea; family Gordiidae; genus Acutogordius; species Acutogordius australiensis. Next base: position 19,939,241 of record CM060243.1, read on the forward strand.
AACATGTTTTCTCAAGTTAAGAATAGACGCTTGAACTTTTAAAATCTAAATTCATATTTGCCGATATATTAATCTTTTCTCGTTTTTTTAAGCTTACCATAAAAAGTTCGTGACCATAAAATAAAATTTTGGGAAAATAAGTATTTGAATAATTAAAAAGACACAATATCTTCTCGATGATTCATTGTTGCTAAGTTTGTTTTTATGTCCAAAATAAATTGAAAAGTTACGATTTGTAAACACATTATTGAATTTGTATGTCACGCATTAACATATATTTAGTTCAAGGGCAGATATTTGGTTAAAAAACTTAGGTCTGACAATTACAATGATTTTCTAAGAATTTTATCAATGATAAATACGTCCGCTAAAAACAAAATGACATGTATATCTTTAGATTTCAGGATTTTTTATTTGTGACCTTCTAACATCCGGGTCTCATGTTCCTTTAGATTTTTATATAGAAATCAATATTTCCTATCCCTTATGTAATATAAAACTGGCAATCAATTGAGCTATATTGGGATGTAACTTTTATCATTGACAAATAATAAATATTTTATATGACCTTTTACGTAATTGCATTTCAATTAATTACATATATAAATTTAAAACAATTTAAAAACTTTGTATAAACAATTTTTTTTGCTAATAATTTTTACAAAATTATGTCATTTAAAAGGGGAGTGGGTTCAGACAAATCCGCGTAAACAACCTAATTTACAAAATTTTATTCTTTTTTTTAGGTAATTCTCAATTTGTAAATTAGGTATTTGAAGGTTATTGGGACATTGGAAATACTCAATCTTTTTATTAAAAAATTTTTATTTTCTTAAATTTTGACAACTTATAGCTCAATTATTTTTAATATTCTCTTTTTCAAAACTGCCAGATGTCAAAAAACTGTGCAAGAATTAAGATGCAAGGTAAATTTAACTTCAACCTCTTTCTCCTACCATATCATTTAATATAACTGTTTGCAAATGGTTCATTAACCAAGTATGTTAGGATAACAAAACTAGGTTAGTTCTGTTTATTTTTTTTAGCAAAAGTAAATGCACAATTTTCAAAATCGTAAACTCCGGTGATAATTGATACCTATAAGTTGTTGAATTTGCTGAAAATCAAGCCTCAGCCTAAAAAAAAATGATTTTACTAGCGAAATGTAAATTTGATCTATAAAAGGGGTGAAAAAGGCTAGTTGATGTTTACCTTTTTATATAGGTTACACCCCAACTGGTAATAGTTGGGTATGCCTGTTGGTTGCAACATGGTTATTGTTGCTCGCAAATACACCAGCCGGAGTGAGGGCTCAGTTCGCCCTCGTGCCCAAAAATAATGTAAGGCATCCGTGTGACCGGCCTTGCGACACCAACACGGCAGTCATGATGTGTGAATACGAGCTAGTGGTCAGTTATACGCGAACGGTCAATCCCGAGTTTTGTGGCGATTGTCCAATCGTGGCCGAAGATTGCTATCGCGCCGGTTGTGCACCAGCTGATGGAAGTTTCCGGCCCATTTATCTAACTAACAACCAATTTCCGGGCCCCGAAATTCGAGTAAATTGTTTTATTTTTATTTTTTTCGGTAATCCATATTTAATTTAATTCACAGAGGAAATGTTATATAGTTTTTAATTTTACTTACGTATGGATTACAATAAAAGTGAGCTTGGAATCTAGATTCAATATTTCAGCCGATTTTATAGGTGTACTATCACCTTTGACAATCCGGTGTATACATTTTATACCTATGCAACAATTTATAACTCAACAAGGTTTGCGAAGGGGACCTCATCGATGTCAACGTGACGAACGAACTATTGAGCGGAGAATCTCTCACGATTCATTGGCACGGAATCCACCAAAGTCTGACGCCTTTCATGGATGGCGTGCCAATGATAACGCAATGTGGGATTGAACCTGGCACGACTTTTGAATACTTATTTGAGGCCACACCGGCTGGTACTCATTTCTGGCATGCCCATGCTTCAATTATACGGAGCTCGGGTAAACATAATCTCGTTTTAATTTTAAATAAATTTTTCATGTTTTTACCCAAATTCATAATGTGGGAAGGTTTCGTACATCGAAATTGAAAATATCTAATTGTTGCGTAGATTGGCCCTAATGGATTAATATATCATTAGTATTTCATTATATTGGGGTAATTTTTTTTATTTATGATTGGTGTTTATTCAAAGATTAGCAAGCAATTGGATGCATTCATTCTATTAGAATAAAATGACACTTGGATTTTATAAATTTTAGAAAAACTTAACAAATTCTCTTAGATTCATTACTTAAATATTATACATACAAACACAGTAAGTTTATTTGGGACCAAATTGCTTAAAGTAATAGGTTAGCCCTGAAATGTAAATCGAAAATAAAGGTTGTATATGGACATTTTTAGATTATTCAAACTCATATAGGTAAAATAAAAACATCTATTAAATCTTATCCTTCCACTTTTTCCAAAATATCCAGGCATTGCTGGTGCTCTTATAGTCCGACCTAAATTCACGCAAACCTCCGGACCTAAATACGAGTTTTTTGAAAATGATCAAAATCCAACGGCAATGATCCAGGATTGGTCACCTATCCTATATCCACCTTATTTTGTGAGGGAGCCCAATCCTTACATTTCAATTTTAGTCAATGGACGTCAAGGAAGCATCGAAAACACGCGGAGTCCACCCACATATTTTGTTTATAGTCCACGTGGCCAAAAGCCATTCCTAAGAATAGTTAATAATGGTAATTTGCCCTTTATTACAGGTTAGAGATCATAGTCTAACCCGAAAGCCCGCCCGGTGACCCACGAAACGGGCTAGGCCTGAATTAAATAAAAAGAATTATACTTTAAATTTCATTTAGACTTCTTTTAATTTTATAAATATCATTAACAAGAAATAAAAACTATAAATTTATTATATAAAGAAGGGTATTACTTATATACACAGTATTTTAATAATAATTTTAAGGCAAAATTTTTTTAGCTTGTATAAAAAATTTTCGGGTCTCATTTTTAAATAGCCGGGCCTTAAATAAAAAACCAAATTTTTAATGCCTGGGCTCAAATTAAAATATGGCGGGTGGGCCGGGCCGTAATGTTACGGCCCGGTAGCTCTAATACAGGTCTATCAAAACAAAAAGGTAATCTAGATTCAACTGTGTACTAAAATCCGATTCTTTATGTTTTTAACAAGCCCATTTTTTCAACTTGTCATAGACATAAATTAGTTGAAATGTTGATACTGAAATACTTTACGCTATGAGGAGAAAATTTTGGACAGTTTATAATTTTAACTTGAACCTTTAAACATTTTTTTATATATTAATTAAAATAATAGTAAATTATTGTATTAAGGAATGCGCACAAATGATAAATTATTACTTATCTAAATAAAATAAACTAAATTTTAATCGATAAGTTATAGTTAATTTGAAATTTTTTTAGTACATATATAAACCTGCCTGCATGAGAATTTTTTTGTTGACTTGCATAAGGCTCAGGTCTCCTAGTTAAATTCAACACCTAACGGCCACACAAATTACTAAAACCTTAGCTCATATAGCTATTAGATCATTCCCTGATAAATTAGTTGTTAGCAAAAAGTTCCATATTTTGTGTGACCAATAGGTGCAGTTACATTGGAATCTTGATTTTATTTTTATTCAAAATTATAGGATTTCTGTACTGCCCAATGTCGTTGGAAGTCCAAGGACATCGACTAACAATAGTAAGAAGCGATGGACATCCATTTACACCAGTCACAGTTGATAAACTTTACACATACGCGTCGGAGAGGTGATTTGTAGTTATTTATATACGTTTACTATTATACCAAGTATTAGAACCACCTAGTTCGTCGAAATATTAGCCTTGCCTTGCCAATTTTTAAAAATTTCACTTAAACCTACAGGTATGATGTGTTTCTCGAACCAATGGATGCCGCCGATATCGACGGTGTTATGGTAACGCGGCGACATAGAGTTTTTGAGATGGTGTGGGAGGGGGATGGGTTCTTTTGCGTAAAGAATTTTATTATCTCTCGAGCCGTGAGCTATCTCATTTACACGCCCGACGACCCACAAGACATGCAGCTCGGCCAGGCCCTTGAACTGATACGCGGCGCTGCACCCAACAGGGCTCAGCAATCCAACGTTGAAGATGAAGAACTAACAGACGCCACTAGCCTCCAAGAATTAGTGAATGCGCCTGCGTACACCCGATTCAATTATACGGTAATTAAAAGATATACAGTTTAAAAATGAAATTAAAAATCACTTATATATATGCCAACAATACTAATTTTTATTTATACATTTTATTAATCTTGGGTCTGCCGTCTATACCCATATAAATTACAAATGAAAGGAATTATAAAGATGTTAATACTTGAACCTAAGTATAAATTGCAACTTATTTAAAGGTGTTTAACCCAATTCACAATTATGCTACATGTACGGACGCCCGTTGCATATTTCTTCACGATGTAAAATCATTACCGACGATCTACCAAAATCAGGATTTGATGGGATCCAACGTGCGGAAAATATTTTTGTTTGTGGATAGCAGCATTGGAAATGGTATTTAAATACAATTTTAATATCTTTTTCACAAAACACAGAGTTTTGGGGACTTCGTCTTAAACCTGTCGGACTCAATAGGTCACGCCTGGTTAAACTAATAACATTTACCCAACCTAGGTTTCATAAGCTCATAATTACTCAATTAAAAAGCATTATATCTACAATTCCTCAAAGAATCATGCTTAAGCTTTTTCATTACGGATAAAAATACCAAATATATGAATTTGCAACTCATTGCAATTTTAGTAAAAACTTTTGTGATTTTTTGAAATAAATAAATAAACAAATTTATAAATGAATTTACTAAAATCAAATTAATTTACAACATTTTATAAAATTCAAAAAATGGACAATATCGATTTAGCTCACCTCACCTCAATTTAATAAAAAGGTCTGGGTTTTTTGTTGTCGTTTCTGTTTAGTCCTCAATATATTTTAACATCTCGATATTAAAATATACTTTTCTAAATTCATTTTTATCGCCAACCCATTCTTTTTAAGCTCACCCAAACGTAAATAACATTTCGTTCACGCACCCGTCGTTTCCTCTGCTAACCCAGTTCCCCGAAGTTCCGGCTCGCGAATTGTGTAATCTCGAAACAAATCCCGAATGTTCGACTCAAAAAGTTTGCCATTGCACCAATATGTACGATATCGGGGCAGGAGAAATTGTTGAACTCATTATTGCAGATGAAGGTTAGTCAAAATATTAAAATAATTTTTGCATTTACTCTAGGTTTGTATTTAATCATTGACTAATATATACTAATCATGGATATACCTGTTACCGGAAGATTCGGATACGAAAAGTTAATTTTTAAAATCAATAAAAATCGAATTCTCTTAAGAAGCGATTAGTAATACAATAAGCTATTATATTAAATTTTCTTATTTTCAAAAATATTTTTGTGTTAATTTTTGAAACTGACCGCATTTTTCGTGCAAAATTAATACAAAATTTAGGATAAAATTCTTCCGTAAGCTGCCAATAAAATTGCATGTTTTTTTCACAAAAATTAAAACAACATAAAATTTTAGGATTTTAGTATATCACAAACTTACAAAAATATCAGATCCAAAAGTTATATAGATAGTCTGTGTATCCAAGTGTGTACTATATTTCAAAATTTTTTTCACTTTTTATCATTACTCTTTTTGCCTGTCATTAACATTTGAAATTATAGAAATACCAAAAGTGACACATTTTGCGACTACGACTCACTAACTAAAAAATATAAGTGTGTCTTAAAATATTTTTGCCAATTTGATCAGATTTTTTTTATTGAAAATGTTACACTGGAATTCAACAATCAAAGCTGGGCTTAAAGAACAAATTTTCTAAATAAATAAAATAGACTGATAATATTATTTTGATTGTAAAGTATATTTTTAAAATAATTTTTTTAAGGTTGTTTTTTTTACTAATATAAAATAATTTTACTAAATAAAAATGAAGCTGAAATAATGATTGTATTTTAAAATATTGTATATACTGCTCATTATTCTGATTAATAGATAATTCAAAGTTGTTAAGTTAAACAATATCCGTGGCAAGTTTGAACTATTCAAATATCAAGTAATCTCGAAGTCACAAAGTCTTTTGGGCATTTTTATAATATATTTCGATGTGTAGAAAAAAAATTGTCGCAAAAAATAGGAATAAAGATTGTTAAATAGGCTTTGAAGTAACATTAATCATTCTTATTTTTAACCACGAATCAGAGTTTAATTTTGTTTACTTGAATATACTTTTTTTTAAACAATTTTTTGCAAAACTCTAGCGAGGTTGTTTGCATATGCTTACCATCATTTTTATAAATCATTATAATTTACATGGATTTTCGCGTATCTGTCAGCTCATTATAAGTTATTTGTATGATTGTATAAAAAAATTTGTAATAATGAAATTGAGACAAAATAAGGTTTTTTCATCGCAAATAATTCTTAAAAATTTATATATTGAAAATTCTTGTATAAATTAATGTAATATTACCTGAAATATCTTAAATATCATTTGATTATTAAAATTATTTAAAAACATAATATATCTAATTAATTACATTCCAAATTAATTAAAAATTGCTGATTCGTTAATTATATTTGCTCAGTCAAATTTGCGTAAATCACAGGGCATGTACTTTAATTGAAATGAATACAAACATTTTAATAGGTCTCAATGGCAGAAAAGATACCCATACCTTTCACTTGCACGGTTATTCGTTTGCCGTTTTGGCACAAGAAAAAATTGATGCAACGATACGGATCGGGAATGTAATTGATTTAAATTGTTTAATTATAACCGTGGATAGTTAAGAGACCAGCTTAATTTGCGTTTTAGGCTAGGGGAGTTTTTTAAGAGCTACTAGGGAAATGTAAATCACAGCCTTAAATAATCATTTTTTGATTCAAGTGTTAGATACTAAGATACAAAATTGAAAAATGTGAAACAAACTCGGTTTTCTGGCTAATTTTTTTTTAATGTTTTAATTCGGCCCATTCAAATTGTCGGACCGATCCGAAAAATCTTAACGGGCTTATGCAGCAATCGAGTTTAATAAAATTATGCACTAAGTCAATTATTACAAATACTAACTAATTTTATTATGATGCCCAGCAGATTAACCTAAATACATATGACGGTTAAACATGTAACGAAGTTAGGCTCGAAACATCCAAACATCAGTGAAAAATAATTTGTTATAACTGTAATGTTTAATTTATTTTGATAGATTAAAGCATTAGATGAACAAAATTTATTAAAAAGGAATTTCAATAAACCGATCTACAAGGACACCGTTTCAATACCAGAAGGTGGTTATGCTATAGTCCGATTTAAAGCGGATAATCCAGGTAAATTTATTTTTTAGCACAAAGAGAATTTTGGCTAAAACAAGTCTTATTTTTACCATTATTTCAAGGAAAAATATGAGTGGATGTAAGGGTAAGTTTGAAAAAAAACGCAATAAGTGAAAATTGTTTAATTTTTATGGCAATTAAAGTAGGGGAGAGCGGGGCGAGATGTTTTTTTTTAATATTTGATCATAACTTTTTTTTAAATGATCTATTCAATCATGGTATATCTCAAAAGATAGGTATTTTAAAACTGTATTTTAATCATATACAACTTTAATTTCAACTGTTATATTTTAACAGATATTTCGAGTCAAAAAAATCATTTTTTTCCGCCACTTCGCCTTAACAACGGGGTGAAGTGGTGTATAAAGGGGGCGAGACGGTTGGTTAAAAAATTAGTTCATAATAAACAAGAAATAATATATAACGGGTTATTAGACATTTTTATTACATAAGATAATTAAAACAATGATAAATATTTATATAAAAGATTTTTGAATTTTTGAGTTTCTTCTTTTCTTAGGCTTGTTAACAATAGGTTGGTGCAAACTCATAATTTTTAATTTTGTTTCAAATTATGTATCCTACCTGTTTAGCACCTTTAAGGGCTGATTTTTCTTGGACATTGAACTGTGATCAGTCCAGTCTCATCAGCATTCCAGATATTTTCTGGATTAATTTTCTCTTGTGATTTTAATAAGATTGAAAATTCTTGCAACGCTACTAGAATTAAATCCTGTAGCTCAGGCAAGACTTGTGGCTTCAGGAAGCCTTAAAAAACTTCCTTGTTTCTTTTGAAAAACAGGGTAAACCAATCTTTACCAGTTCTTTCATCCTTTATCCAATAATTAGGAATTTTTACATTTAAAAGCATAAGAGTAAGCAAGCTTAGTTATGTAATTTACAAATACTATATAAAATAAACATGAAAATATCTTTTGGGCTTAATCCATGGTACTTGCAGCTTCTAGTGTATATTCAACCAAACCCTTTTCTTCTTTAAAAAAAAATTTATTTATAGTCCTTAGGAACAGCCTAATTTTCTTCTTGAAATAGATTACTTTTTAGATATTTGGGCAATATTTGTACTATTGCCGGTTTTTAAATCCTTTAAAGATTGTATAGCATTTTCGTTTGGTAATCACGTTTTTCGTTTGTAATTTCTCATAATAATAAACAGCTGATAAAAATTTAAAAAAACCACCTCACCCCCAACCACATCGCCCCACACCCTCTTTGATCTATAAAATCAATATATTTTAAATAATTTAGCGTTTTTAGGAGGCTTAACATGTAGAATAGTTAAATAACACTTTTCTCAATAGAAAAAACCTATTTTAGTTATTTATTTCATTGATATTTTGACCAAGCCTAGAATCAATATAAAAATTTTTATCGATGAAAAGTGCCCAACAAACAGTTTATTTACCCTATTTTTTTAATAAGAGGATTTTAGAATTTTTTTTCTCATATTCAAGTTATGCTTATCAAAATATATTTTAGAACCCAATTTCAACCAATTTAATTTTACAGTGCCCAAAATATTTGAAAAAATTACTTCGCCCCATTCGCCACCTCGCCCCGCTCTTCCCTACAGCAAAATGGTCTGACCTTTTCTATATGCTATTTTATGATAATATTTTAGGCTTTTGGATCATGCATTGCCATTTAGCCTTTCATTTGCTGGGGGGTATGGCCGTTGTCTTCAAGGTCGGTCCGTATGAGAAGATGATACCCGAGGGTTTAAACTTGCCTAAATGCGGAAGCTGGCACCCTAAATTCTCAAATACCAATGGCAACCAATAAATATATATTTTAGGTGTAGTAGTGTTTTTGAATCAAAATTTGTTGATTTGCATATTTTTTATTTTGTGTTTGTACCAGCTTTTCAAGCAAGTTTAGATGCAAGCGAATACGGTACTATTATATAATAAAAAATATCAATTTTATATGTTTATAATACACCAATGAATTTGGAAGCCATTAAGTCTGCTGCTATTGTTGTATATAATTATTCAATTACCAAGATGTATTGAATCACATTAAAAAAATAAGAAGAGCGATTCACCGTTAATTCCTGCTATAAATCATGACACTCACATATCGACATAAAATTTAGTATATTACCTATTTATAATAGTATGTTACCTCAATTTGAATAATTTAAGGTATTCTTAATTTCTCTAATTCGCTTTTTATTTAGCAAAACTTTAAAAAAAACATAGGTTTTTTTGCTAAATAAAAAGCTGACTGTAATGAGACTTCAATTATTTTTGGTAAAATGTATGAAATAACATAAAAAGGTGCATATTTATAACTGAAATTATTTAAAAGTTTGGCCAATTTAGAAAAAAAAACCGAAAGATTAAAAAAAAAATAACGGATTTTAAAAAAAGAGCATACTCCTCATAATTATCTAAAAAAAGGTGACATATATCGCGACTTTTGGGATGAGAGCTGTTTTTAATAAGTTTGAAAAAAAGATTAAAACAAACAATAAATTTAAATTCAATGTTAAAATAAAAAACTTGTTTTTGCAAATCTAAGATTTAATTTATGTTTGGATATTGTTTTTTTACCCTATATAAACTTTAGACGTCTTTACTAAACATCTGGACAGTTCAAATTTAGAAGTATTTCAAGTTTGAAGATGCGAGAGATTGAAGATGCTGAATATTAATTTCAGGGACGGCGAGACCTTCTGGGTTGCTAAGGGATTCGTTATCAATGTTTGAATAAATTTTAGATATAGAATCCGCCATGTTTTCCTCCAATGTTTCAAACAATTTAAGTATTAGACCACGATCTAGCCGGTTTTCAAGTTTGACCAGTCGATTCGGGTCAGGTAGGTATTCGATATCGGCCGCTCGAATCGAACAATGGTGTGTTCGGGTGAGTTCGGTTTTGATACGGTGAAAATCGGGGATATCGCAAATAAATTCGAGTTGGTGAATTTGGGACTAGAGCGGTGTGGAAAACATAGGATAATTAATACAGTCGTTTCCAAGGAGTTTCGTCAATAACAAAAATCTATTTCCGTTATTAGTAAAGTTAATATTCGCAAATATTAAGAATCAATTTAGCAAAAAAAAAACAGTTTCAATATAAACGGAATACAAATTCGTTTATTAGATTTTGGAGTTTCTAGATAATAAACACCTATGTCGTAATTAATAAACGTTTATATCGTGCTTAATAAAGGCCTTTTTCGTTATAGATTAAATACATTTTCGTTATTTTTTAAAATATACATTCGTTAATTACTAAAGGCCAATTTCGTTATTACTTATTATTTTCGTTATTAATAATGGCATTTTTTTAAGGATAATTTGTTTATTTCAATAGATTTTTGTTATTTTCCTAAGAAATACAGGTGTTGAAACTAGCATTATTATTTATTGTTATATTATGGTTAATTGTAAAAATCAAGAGATTTTGAGAGTAGAAAACTCAAAATCAACTACCATAACTTAAGATAGAATTTAACGCCATTCGGGAAGTTTTTCAAAATTTAACTTACTGTTATAAACTAATCTAGCCAAGATTTATCAGTTTACTTACTTAAAATGCTTGGGCTTGTCACGGCCGTTTGAGTTTGCTCTTTTGTCATAAATCCTGGTAACGGTTTTTAACATTTAATATTCAAAAACTTTGACAGAGAAACCGAATTTCTCCATGCCACCTTTGCATCTTATACCAGGTTAAACCTAAAACTGTAAAAGGTCAACCTTGTCGATGATATAGGTAAACGGATAGGGTAACCTATCTTAAAAAATATCCCATTTCAGTACAAAATGCTTTCTACTTAGAGCTCTCGGTATTAAAATGGCAAAAGATTTCACACAGTTGCTGTAATATTTGTTTTCCAACAAATTCTATCGGTCTATTAAAGGCCTAGTCAACGATGTCTTAAAACTCTAATGAAATGGGCCGGGTGGTTGAAAATATAAAATTGATATGTGATTTGTTTTACACTATTGACTTGTTTAAGCCAGCCATAAAATATAAGCCTAATAATTTTCAAATTATGATAAATCTATATATTGATTTTATTGACAAAATGAACCCAACAATTTTATAAAACAGCAGGATTTGTGGGGCAAACCCAAACAGTTTCATAAAACAGGCATGTTTCAAGGGAACATAACATTTTATAATATTTAAAAATTAAGCATTCACATTTGGTTATTTTTTCACAGGAATATTAGATCAATTTATACCAATAAAAAAAACTTCCAACTCCAATGCCGTTAAATCATATATCAAACGATGGTTCATATTGATTTTAAGTAGTCTTTTTGAAATATCTTTTAACATTACAAATTTAAATAACAATGCTAGCCAAACCTGAATTCCTCCTAGAAAAATTAAAAACTATAAAAACAGTATGTAGTAATAAATAACTTTTTAAAATACGATGGCAGGTACAAATTAAGAAATGGCTTTAATAACTAAAAAAACCCAATGTAATATCCTCAAAAATATATTAAATTTGGAAAAAATTTGCCAGAAACTAAAAATGTAATAATGATATCATTGAATTTAAAATATCTAAATTTAGAAAAGTGATAGAGGTAGCATAACTAACTTTAGGAAAATTAAGAAGTAAAAAGCCAAACTAAAAAGTTGAGATGAAGAAAAATAGATAATTAATTGATATTAAATAAGAAACAATTACGTATATAGACACTAACAAGAGAGAAAACGAATTATCATTAATAAGACAATAACAAAAATGTATTTTATTAATCACGAAATTGAAATTTGTTAACAAACTAGGCCTTTATTTATAACAGGTCTTCATAAAACGAAATAGGTGTTTATTATCTTGGAAACTCCAAGATCATAGTTGTATTTTATTAATTACAACTTTATTAATTACGAAATTAATTTTTATTAAGCAAGAATATGATTACTAACAACATATTTTTGTTGATTGAAACTCCATGAAAACGACTATATTCAAAATATGGCCTTGTTAATAAAAGTAGTATTTGTATATGTATTTTTTTGGCTAAGAGAGATTAACTAAAAAGAGAAGCAAATTAAATAAATAAAGATGGGATTAAAGCCTTAAGGCCTAACAGGTAATAAAAAGGTTAATTAAAACATTTTTTTTTAAATTTTAAATTAATTTTTATATAAATAATTATTTTGATTACTTGTTGGTCGTTCGAGGGATCAGCCTTTGCATTATTACCTATATTATCCATGGATTCTACTTCAACCACATTTTCCGTTATATCTTCGGCACCAAGTTCAATCGCTAATTCTTCAGCTTTTTCGAACGATATAAATCTTTATATAAAGGATGTTAGTATAACAGAGTGTACAAGAATTTCAGAAAATTAATTAAATTAACCTCATATGTGTATTTTTCATTCCTTTTTACGTTAGACTTTTTTTTAGGTCTGTCATAGAAAAATGTTAAAAGTGACACTTTTTGCAGCTTCAAGACTCAAATATTACAAAAGTATATTTTTTTCAGGTATAAGTTGTAAAACTTTGAGTTTATATCAAAACACTATTTTTATTTAGATTTTTGTAAGTAAAACTTAAAAATTAAAAATATTTAATTACACATTTAAATTTATTTAAACCTAGGTCGCCTTATCGGCCGTAATCTATGCGTAAATTATCTTAAGGCTAGAATTAATTTGTGGACCGTTTTTCGTCACATTTTTATTCCATCGGAAAATTTCATAAAAATAATTAAAAGAACGTATTGTGCGACCAAGATTTAAAAACTAAAAAAAGATTTTTGGACAAATTACTAAACATCTCAATAAAAATGCAATTTTTGGTCTATTCAAATATGCTAATAAAATTTTTTATTTAAATTAATCGTCCAAGCTATCAAATAAATTATTTTTTATCAATCTAATAAAAATAAACTGAAATAATTTTGAATAAAAAGTATATTTTTTAAAATTAGTTAGCTCATATATTTTTTATGATTAGTCGAGTCTCGAAGTCACAAAGTGTTATTTCTGGCACTTTTGCGAAATCTGTGTGTCCATTCAAAAAAATATGGCAGGCGGAATATCGGGGTAAAGATTGACAATAACGCCGGACCAAGGTCAGTGGAATAATAAAGGAAACGGTTATAGCTGTATAACAGATCAAAAGGAAAACTTTGATAGGTACAATTTTTTTTTATTACGTTAAAAAAAATATAATTACATAAATAAATTTACCAAAGAGAAACATATCTGATCTAAGCTTAATGTGCCAACGCCAATTTCAATGCTCCTCACCCAATAAAAACAGATACACGGTTAAAAAATCTCAACTTTCGGTTAGTCTCCCTAAAACTGACAATCATTCAATTGAATATAATTTTTGATTTATCCTTCCTAATCAGTTTAAACGCATGGTAGCTGGCACTTGTTTAAAAACATAATTATATAAGCGATATCAAAGTTAGAATTGGTTGGCTTATTTACCCCATAATTTGGGGAAAGGAAGAAAGGAAGCCATATATAGGGCTGATATAAAAACCAAAAAAGGCTGACACTAAAAAAGGGGGCAAAAAAATCGAAAAAAGCGGCACAAAAAACCCCTAAAAAACTTACATTACATTTTTTTTAAATTAAAAAAAAAATCAAAAGTTATAGATTTTGACAAAAAACAATTTTGTTCGCAATTAAGGATATCCATATCCTTCAGCATAGTATTTATTTAAATAACATTAAAAAAAAATTTATCAGCGTACTTTTTTATCCATTTTCTAAGGGACAGCCAAGCATATTTAGAATAAATTGGGTCGGGTTGTATTATAATTCGAAAGTTTGGCAAGACCAGAGATCCGCAGCCGGCCCGGAAACCCGGACCCGGCCCGGGTCCGGGCCGGGCCGGCGCTGACTGGAAAAAATTAACATCCGGGCGGGCCGGGCCTGACATAATAAAAAATTTTTCTCGCCCGGGCCGGCGCAAAAATTAAGCCGGGCCGGGCCTAGGCCCGGCCCGGCCCGGGTTGGTTAAATAAATTAATATATATATAAAATTATTTTTTATTAAACTTCATTACAGCATAACTTCTCTGTAAATAAGTTTTTCTTTTAATATAGATTAAATGGCCTATTTTTTTCTCACTATAATTTTCATTCATTGATAAAATTAGTTTTCCCGCAATATGGACCTAAAACAAAAAATTGAAGCGCAGTGAATTGCCAATGCTTTTTAAATTAGCTGAAAGGACTTTGGCAATTCCTGCTACCTCAGCTACCTCCGAAAGAATTTTCTCAATTGCTGGACGAGTTTTTGAGGAGAGGCATACCCGGCTGGCTCCAGAGAAACTCGACATTTTATTATTTTTATATTCAAAATGTGATTTTGGATACTCTTACAAATGTTTTTTATTTTTATAACAATAAAAATTTTGATGTATATTCAATTTTATTATAGAGTTTGCATCATATATAAGTACAAAATTTAATTTATATAAATTGAACAAAATTTAAGATAAATATTGAAAATTATAAAAATAATTAAACCCGGGTTTTAGCCGGGCTTAAAATTTTTCTTCCGGGCCGGGCTCAAAAATTTAAAAAAAAAACGGGTTGGGCCGGGCCGGCGTAAAGGCAAAAAAAATTGAACCCGGGCCGGGCCGGGCCGGCGTAAAGGTAAAAAAATTAAACCCGGGCCGGGCTCCCAAATTTTGGTTTTTGCGGATCTCTGGGCAAGACAGCGTTATATCGGCAAAGCTATATCAGCCCATATCATTAATAAATGTTGCCCTCAAATTTTTATATCAGGTCTCTTCAGCCAGGTCCGGTAATTTTTTTTAGGAAATTATAAATTTTTAATCAAAATATATTAAACTTCGCCAAATTCAATTTAAAACCAACCAAATTGATTAATTAAATCTGTTTATTTCATTCATTAGGGAAAAGGAACGTGTTTAGGTCTTCACTGCAAAAGACCGATTTCTTTTTTGATATTAGATTGTTCACCTTAACAAATAAATAATCTTAACGCTATGTCACACTTAACCGACAATTTGAGTTTTTTAAAGAAAAAAATGGATATTTAAAATTGCTCACCTAATCATGCCTTTTTACTAAAAATACACAAAAAAAGTTGATAAATTTTTTTTATATTTCCCCAGCCCTGATAAATCTTCATTTTATTACCAAATAGTTGAGTAAACTCAAGATTCAAAATTAAACATAAATGTTTTGCACATTTACGCGGTTGTAATTCAAAAGAATAATGTTATAATTCAGGCAGGTTCTAGACCCCTTTGGGGGGGGGGGGGGGGGGGGGAATATTTGATTGCTCCCCCCCCCAAAAAAGAATTAAATTTGCCCCCCCCCCTTCAAATACATCGAAATTTTATTGCCCCCCCCCCCACCCCCCTAAATATACGTATAAATTTTATTTTTGCCCTTCCACCCCCATAAAATTAAATTTGCTCCCCCCAAAATATCTAAAAATTATTATTTTAAAATCTGATGCCAAAGAAATTTTCTCACTTGTCAACAATCTTTTGTTAGAATATAATCTAGAACCAAAGAACCTGATCGCACAATGCTACGATGGGGCGAACGTAATGTCCGGGGAAAAAAGTGGTGTTCAGTATTTCTAAGCAAAATGGCTGGACACCATGTCCCGTATATTCACTGCTTTAACCACCGATTGCATCTTGTAAAAGATTGTCTTGAAATTTTAAGTGGAGGGAAAGATTTTTTTAATATTTTTTCTTCCCTTCAAAATTTTTTTCAATATGATGCCATCAAGGAAGTAAATGAATGTAGGACCATATTCCGGCTGTTGCCCCATCGGGGGTGGTCACTACGACGCCATTAATTAAAAAAAATATAAAAAAAAATTAAATACTCTTTTAATTAAAAATAAAAAAGTTTTTATATCTTCAGGTCATAGGGCCGAAGCGTCGGGGTTTTTTGACAATATTTATAATCCTCATATTTTTTTGTATTTATCATTTGAAATATTATTTTATTTATTAAAAATAATTAATGATTAATTTCAATGCAAAACGATTTTTGTTTCTAAAACTTTTGATTTAATACTCCAATGTTTGTTAGAAATTAAACAATTAAGAAATACAAATACATTTACAGATTTATTTAAAAACTGATTTGATATATATATAAAATCTTTTTAAATGACAATAATTTATTTATAGATAAAAGTAAAACTAAACCTAAAGATTTTTCTGATTTTTATTTATTTTCTACTCATAAGTTTGAAAATAATTTAAATATTATTTATTTATTTATTGATTCTTTTAATATAGATTTTCTACCAATAGTATTTATTGAGAATCTTTAGATTCCCTTTATAAATTAGATTATCTTTTTTTTAGATTTAAATAAATTAATGCCTCTTTTAAAAATAAGTAATATTGATAAAAATTCATTATCTAAAGAAAATGACGTAGCAAAAAATTTTTTTAATAAAAAACTTAATAATTACAAAGAATGTGTTAATATTTTGTTAAATTTTTATATGATTACAAAAGATGCGTTTCTTAATTTATTTAACATTTTTCTATAAATTTGTTATTTGGCTCTTCAACGTAGAGTTGTGAGCCACATTTTCTTCTTAAAAAAGGATAATAACTTCTAATAGGCTGGCAATGAACGGCGTAAAGGTGATTTGGTTCTTCTAAGACATGAGAAATCATTGACTGGGGCGTTGATATTTGATGAATTTTATTATTTAATCAAAACAACCTCTAGCATAAAATTGTTAGATTAATTACAATACACTGCTTATAATCAGCTAATTATTACTTATTATTTAAAGACATGGTTGCAAATTTATATTATGCGCATTAAACGTTTATGTTCATGTTTTATTTATTTAACATAATATTAATTTCTAGTTATATATAACCAGTGTTTATTCATTATTCTTCCAAATTAACATACTTATCCAATAGGTTTTCTTGATAATCAATCTTATTTTACTATTCATTTTCTAAAATAAAATTATACTTACATTTAATTTCTGAATCTCATATCTTTTTAAGCAATTGATATTAGTGCAAACATTACATTTTAATTCACATATCCAATTTATAAACGCAATCATTTTTTTTATTTTATGAATATAATAAGTTACTATTAATTTTTAATAATAAACGTTCGAACATGGAATTAAATTGGTGTACATGTATATTTTTTGCCGTGACCGAAGTTCATGGCTAATTCTACCGCCAAAAGCGTCAAAAAAAAATTTCTGCCCCCCCAAGTTATTTTGCCCCCCCCCCCCTCCCCGCCAAAATGGTAAAGCTAGAATCGGGCTTGTTATAATTTATACTTTATTTTCTAAATTTTTTTGCCGATAAGTGTGACTATAAATATATGAATATGGTCAGCCAAAGTAGCATATGGCTTCAAATATTTTGGTTTTTGGGAAAGCACATAGGCTCTGATATCCATCAAATTGGTTTACCATTGGCGCGTAGGTGATAATTCACACATACAGGTAACCAGTTATTTATACTCATTTTTCAGTATGAAAATGAAATAAGCCATGTTCATGGTTAGGTTAAGGCTATACTTTTTTTAAATAAAATAGTGCAAAACTTTTGAATGTCCTTTTCATCGGCACCCAGGGGGAAGGGTTTAGAGTTGACGATTCGTATTACTCCGCGTCGATTAAAGGCATAGTTGGCGGAGTTAAGGTCGCACGACGTCATTGCAACCTTCTTGAGGAGCGAGTTTAGCTTAAGCTGGATATCCTTAGGCCGGGCGGTCAGGCATTCGAGGAGAATCAAGGTTCCCGAAGGTCCTTTAATACCGAATATATGGGTAGCCAAATCTTCATTCGTGGCTTCCCACCTGTATATTAATTAACATAAAGGTGTTGGGTGCTGCAATCATAGATAGGATATTAACCAGATGTTATATACACGGGGTATTTACGTACCCAAGCACATCTTAATTTTTAGATATCTGAATGTCTGAATGAATATTTAATTGCTGTGACCTGTTTTTAACTAGTGCCCAAGATTAACGAGCATCAATGTAAGTATATTGGATGATTTAAATTATTGGCTCTCATCGAGTTTAAAAACTAGATAGTGCGAATATTGAGTGTTGTTTTTGAATCATATTATAAATAATCATATAGCAGTTATAAAAATGTTACTAAAAATTAAAAATTTCCTAATTTGTAAAATACCTTTTTTAAAAGCACATGACCTAAGTGGTACAAAAAGCAGGGATTGGCATGAAAATTATATATAAATAACTATGCTACTCATATATTAATCTAATATTTTTATAAAAACAATTTAATATTTATAAAACCATTAAGAAAACTTAATTAACAAACTTTTAATAAATATTAATTACAATGGCTACCTTTTGAGTACTTTTTCTATCGTAGTCCTAGGGACCTGATTAGCCTTGGCAATTTCAATTGCTTCTGCCAATTTGTCATTTGTTATAGGATTGGAATTACCAGCGTTATCGCGGATAGCAAGACGTAGTTGGTTGACAAGATAATTAAATCGTAGACTCTTGGCAGCATCGTTGGCTGCTTTGACGTGCTTAATGTTTTGCCATTTAGAATGGCCAGCGTACCGTTTATTTATGTAAAAAAGGTTAGCAACTGGCAAATCAATAAGATTAAAACAACCCTTGGAGTGGAAATTGTTAGGCCTTACAGTAAGGTTAATAATTGTTGTCATTGGTCTGCTCCCGTTGATTAAACAACTATTTAAAAAGGTTTTGGAAATTACATGCCTGTTACCTAATGTAACTTTTCCATATATCTGAAGTAGCCATGGAAATGTTGTTGAATTGATGATCATATTGCAATCCACAACTAAATTTGTAACAAAAATTAAATTTTTAAAGATGTTTGACTTATAATAATATGGACAGACTGTAGATATTATAAAATAAAATAGCATCTTTGGGCTACTAATTATTTGTTTATATTTATAGAATAAAAGTTAGATTATAAGACTAGCATGATAGCTAAAAAATTATCAATTTTTCTAAAAATATGGAAAAAACAAGTCATTTTTTCAAATGGTTATCCATGCAAGGCAAATTCATACCTTGTGCATTTTGCTTATGTCTATTTACAAGTTAGTTATAGTAATTTGTTTTTTTATAGTTTAATTTTCAAGTTATTGTAAAAATACAAACTTAAAATTACAATGTAATATTTTAAAGGAATTGAAAAAACTTACATTTGAAACTGTGGCTAAGATTATATGTTTCAAAGAAGAGATTGTATTGTATTTTTTAAAAATCCACTTTAAAACTTTGTAATTAAAGCTATTAAGTAATATTGACACATTTTAAGGCCATATTGGCATGTATTTTACTAAAAAAATAGACATGGCTAGTAAATAATAAGCAAATATTTATATGACAAGGTTACAAGTCAATTTAAATTATCTTAAAAAAATTAACCATGCATTTATTTAATATTGGCCCAATTTGCACATTTGAAGGTCTTACATATTAAAAAAACCCAATATAAACAAACAACAAGGTTTTCAATAATATAACTATCTAATTTTGATTATTTAATATCTTTATGGTCATCAATAGGCCTTAATGAAAATAAAATTTTTATATAAAATATTAAAAAACGAACTTGACTCGCAAATATTCTCATAGGAACTAATATACAAAAAAATAAATTTAATAGTAATTTTAATTACGGTTATTAGCGTTAACTCGGCAAATACGGTTATTAATTTAGAATTAAAAAAAAGACTGGCATGAAACTCACGTGTTATTTATTTAATTTTGTGATTTATATATTATAAAGCATTATTTTTTCGCCTATATTAAAAAAATAGCGCCTTGGTATCATATGGTCAAATTTTCAAATCCTTAAGGTAGGCTAAAAATCTTGATTAGATATTATAATTAAGAATTCTATTTTATATGATTGTTTTCCAAGATTAAAAATATTTTTAGCTACTTAAATTAAAGGTTTTAGGGTTTATACTGATTCTTACAAAATTAAATTAATAGAAATTATTTATATGTATGAACGCCTTATTGGCTATTTAATATCTTAATATTAAAAATATTTGAATTTTATAAGATTTTGCATATTTTCTTAGATTATGAAAGACCAGTATACAAACAATGGGGTTAATAGAGGTGGAGGGCTTCCTGAAGATATACCATTATGCTACTTTTTTGGTATTAAAAATTGTTAAAAATACATTATTATAATACAAAATCTAATGGAAGCTATTTATATGCAGAAAAATTCAAACTTAAAATGAAACAGAAATTACCGTAAATTCAGAATTCAATAGGATTCTCAATACATCTATAATAAATCAAGATGAAAAAGGTTTTTTTTTAAACTACAGACTATTATATATATTGTTTTTTATGCAAATAACTGATTATAGCAATTAACAGTAAAAATATTAACTAATAAACACTATGTTTGCTATAAAATTTTTTTTTAAAATTCAATGTTAATGATGGAATTTAATCTAAAATTTGATTAGCATACAATATTGTTTTTTTATATATTATATAGATTGCATCAACCAAAAATTACTGAGTCTCCAAAAGTTGTTTTTAAAAGAAGAAAACAAAGAATATACAGGAAGACTCATTTTACTGTAAAAAAAGGCAAAAAAGTTAAAAATGCTCCAATTTAAGCCCACCATACCAATAACTTCAAATATTAAAGTTTATTTTTGCAAAAATTTTGATTCTTATTTTGCATTTTTTTATGCAGCTATTGTATTTTTTTTGTGAGGGGGTGGAAAAAATTTGCTCATTTGATTTCCAACCTAGACTAGGGACAAGGTTTAAAGATTATCAAATATATTAGAACTTTCTAAGAAAAAACAGGAGGATCAGGTCATAATAAAAATAAGGTAAAAGTGAGGAAATAAATGCTTGCACTGATGTCCAGAAATCTAAAATTGGTGCATGCAGTTATGAGAAGTATATGCTAAGAAAACAACCCCCTTGTTTCCTCTTCTTCTTTAAAGCCACCAGGGCTTTTAGCTCTTTTATCACAAAGGTTGAGGTAATGATCAACCATTTAAGATGAAATTTAATTGTAAAAAAGGTAAATTATATTGTCATTATGTTTGGTTGATATGTGAAATTGAATGTTTGGGATTTTTATGATTATTGGAGAAAATAGAATTGGGTATAATTGGAGTTATGTATTGCGCTATTTTTAGGTTAAATACAGACAAAAATGATAAATTGTAGTCAAGTGAAAGCCTGTTTGGTAAGTTTAGCTTTTTTCAGATCCACCAGTTATTTCTTCTCATTTGTAATAAGAAGTTTTAATCCTGATGCAACACTTCATTGATAATAATATTAATTACATTAAAAAAAGAGTTATTACCAATTAGACTTATGATTTTGTTTTGTCTTACTATTTATGTATAAATAATTTTTAATATTTGTAATTGAAATAGTCTATATTTAATTTAAATACCTATAATTTAAACCTACTATCTCAAAATATAAGTAATATATTAACTTTATTGCCCAAGGAAGGAGGATTCAAGTTGCCAATTAACTATTTAAATTTTGTATTTGATTAAAATTTAGGCATTATCCATGTTGCAAATTAAACACACAAGGTGTTAAATTTATTAACTTTTATTATAAATTAGGTCATGCCTGATCTATTATATTTTCTTTTTGCTTTGATTATGGATTATTATTTTTTTGAGGATAAGAAATTTCAATTTTAACGCGAGTGAACTCTTTATATGAGAGAATGTTTTTTTTTGTTGAAAATGCACAAAACATTTTGATTTATAGAATGCCGTTAAAAAATTTTTTACGCCTTGGTTTTGCTGAAAATTAAAAAAGGTTTATTTTATAAAAAAAGAATTATTTATTAATTAGTCATAAATGAGTTGGCCTTTTGAAATATATAAAATATGAACAATTAAAAAACTATGATTAAAATTTTTTAATCATTTTGCAAAAAAGCAATTAAAATGGATAATGCCATTAATAAAACATTCATATTATAGAAATAAATATTTGAAAAAATGCTAATTTGACCCTGGCAGTTTTTTGCATAATATAAAAAATGTGTTGTTCAATTAAATTTTAAAATAAGATAAGATAAAATTTAATTGAAAATTTTTGCATGACCTTCATTGACTTGTATAAATATACTTTTTTTTTAGTTTGAATCCACCCAAATCGACGTTGTCTAAAACTATTAAAGCTGTGAAAAAATCTAGGAACGATAAAGTAATTTTTGCTCCTAAAGTTTATTTTATTTTTATATAATAATAGTGGTTTTTATGACATTAATCTTTTTTAATCGTATTTACTTACTTGTATCTAAACACCAATATATATTCGCTATTTACTAATCTTAAGTTTATTCTAAATATGATATATTCAACAAATTAGAGAAGCAACAAAATTATCCATTACAAATAATATCTTTTTGTAATGTTTGTGTTCTACTTTTAAATCCTTAAACGTTTTTTGCTAAAATCAAACATTTGCAATTACTTAAAGCGTAATCAATTTAAAAGTTTTAAAATAGGGTTGGTTTTTTAACAAATTGAAACTAAATTGATAATTACACAGGTCAACAATTTTTTGAGAGATTGAGTTAACTACAGAGATCAAACTTGCCATCTTAGGGAAATTCAAATCCGTTTACCGTTTTTCCTAACAGCTAAACTTTTAATTTAAACTTTAAATAATATTTTTATTAAAAACCATAAATATGTTATGTCGTATTTAGTTTGGGATGCCAAATATTCTCTACATTTGAATTAAAAAATATATGATACAAGTGTTTTAAATAGCCAAAAATATTCTTTTTTTTAGAAGTATTTTTCGAAATCGCAAAATCTCTTCATTTGGTCAAAAAGAGCCATCCTTTTTTAAAAAAATACGGGAACGAAATCACCGAAGGTAGAAAGATGCCACGCTACGAAACATGAAAAAATAATATGGTATAAGGTTAACATGGGGATCCATTTTTCAGTGTCAAAAACTTCTTTTTTCCTGACATTGATATTTGTCGACCTGTGGTATATAATTAAATTAATATAATAAAAAGCAACCTATATTCTTCAAAATGGGGTTCCTGGAAGTGAATCTAAATTTGTACAAAACGAAAATTTATAACGTATCCTTTTTAAAAAAAAATTTAGGGCTAAGTTAGGTCAAAGACAGATTAGGGTTAGTGTAACGTCTCGGTTTAAGTAAAATTACGGTAAGGATAAGATTAGGGTTAGATTTGCTTAGGTTTAGAGAGGCTTGCATAGGGTAAGGTGAGTATCTAAGTTAGAGTGAGGATAGCTTAATACACAGGTCAACAAATATTGTAAGAAATGTGAATTTTATGAAAATATAAAAGAATGCATTCACATGATGGCCTAACCTCATATATATATTTTCGTTTTTCTTAGTCACTTCCGTCTTTGGCTCCTTAGATCCGTCTATTAGAAAAAATGGCCTTTTTTGACCAAATTGACAGATCTTAATATACCCTAAATAGAAAAAATTTAAAAATCTATTTTGATAATCCCTCGTAACTTATATTTAGAATCCACAAATAATGAAAGATAGAATTTCATTATTATATCAAGCTTATCGACATTTAGGTAATACAAAAATTTTTTACGTCCAAACTTAAATACGACACACGATATATTATCGATTTTTAATGTAAATATTATTTAAAATTTGAATTTAACAGTTTAACTATTGTGAATACGCAAAAAATAAAATTTCAGTTTTTTTTTGTTTTTTTATTTAAAGGCACTTGCAAAAGTGAGTTATTAATTTCGTAAAATTTTAAAATATTTTTTTTAAATTTTGGAAAAAGTTTTATTTCAGAAAACGCATTTTATGTATAAAAAAACTCACTTTGCACGTGCCCTAAATGAGAATTAGAGGAAAACAAGAATTAAATATGATATTTGTACAAAATGAATTGCATATATATAGAGAAGCTAATAAAGTAGTTATTGAAGAATATTAGATTCGTTATATTTATCAAATAATTGTTTCAGGTGACATATTCAAATTGTGGGAAGGTTGAGGCATTTAAGTGTAAATATTCTTCATTCAAGGTGGTGGTAAAAATAGGTTTTTTAAATTTCTCAGATCGACAATTTTTTTTTACCTTTTTTATCAATTATTTTCAATGTTTATACCTGACTAACTAAGTTTGATTAGGCGCGCTCAGACTCAGTTCGTTTTTTTGAAAAAATTTTAAAACTTTTACTTTTTGACATTAAACACTTTTTTTCTCACAAAAAGTCGCCAGTTTTTGATATTAGCATTTAAATAGTTATGAAAAATTAAAAAAAATTTTTAAAATTCAAAATTTTATTTGAAATGAGTAACGCGCCCTAGGAAAAACGGTAAATTAGTAAAAACGGTAAACGGATTTGATATTCCCTAAGATGGCAGGTTTGGAGCTTTCTCTCTAGTTAACTCAACTCTTAAAATACTCTTGAACAGTGATAAAGTGTGGTTAGCTTAAGGTTAGAGTGAGTCTATATTACGGTAACATTTAATTTAGGGTTAGGTTTATATAATAACAGCGAATTTTTGATTGGCTCAATCAAATTTTTTCGTACTTATTTGGTGTCATCTTCCGTCGGACACTGAAATTATTGTAAAAAGCGTATAATTTTTTTGATTATTTTTTTAATATTTTGAATTACTAACATAGTCATAAAGTTTTAAACATTTTTGTTCGCTTGTTTAGGTTTTATCTTAATTTAAAAAAGCTGGGGTCTTCAGATCCCCAACTTAACTGATCGCGGGTTATTATCTTTTTTGGGGGTTTTTTGTTTTTTAGGTTACGTGGAAAGTGAAGCACCAATTTTCATAATTTTTTTCACTTTGTTCGAATTACATAAGAATAATGACCACAGATAAAATTTAATTAAGGATTTTAATTCTAGACTTAAATAAATTATTTACTTAAATTATTTTAATTGATTAGTTTAAATACGGCTTTTTGTCGTAAATATATAACTACGAATTTAAATTTTGCTTTTTTTATAAAAACGAAAACTCACTGTGGCCGTAGCTAATTAACGATGCAATTATTTTTTGACATCTATATTTTTCATGTTTTTTTCAAAATATCGTTTGTAAAAACTTTTATTATGCCATTGGAATTTTATTTATAGAAAATTATTTTTGTAAAAAAATGTTCTACCACATTTGTCATAATATACATGCGCATTTTAATTTGTTGTTGATTTTTAAAAAATTTTTCCAAAATCTAATAAAAAATCATATTTACTTTGTTTCTGCATATTCAAAAGTAGAAATTCATTGATATTCAAATTAAAGACCACGTTTACTCTTTGAAATTTTTAATAAGTTTATTTATACTTAAACACAATCTGAGATTTAGAGGCGTCCTCTCTTTCTTACCACCCACTTCATGCATTTTTTTCACCGACCCAATCGTGAGTAAATTTTTAGGTTTAATTACTCCCAAGTTTGTTGATGTTTTTTCAGAAAGTTTCTTTTGAATATAGGCAACCGTAACTTTTTCTCGAATATAAGCAATCATGATCTATTTTGACAATATAAAAATGAAATAAGGCATTGCTTATTATGCACAAACTTCTAGCACATGTTCGCCATGTGATTTTTACCTCATGTTTTGAAATGGAATCTCGGCACAAAGAAATAATTAGAAAGAACACCCTTAATATAATCAAATATGTAAACCTAGATTCACTTTTTCCCATCTTTTTTACTTCCAACATTTTTAGTCCAGAAATGATGAAAATATCAAATTTGCTGGGCCACCACATCAGCAAAAGTTTCAATTTATCTTAGACATTCAAAAAGAGGTCCTAGGGCCTTGCAAATATTTCAGGAGGTCCTTATAGCACCAGTCAGTTTCAATGGGCATACATTTTAAGTTCATTAGAATGCACTGACAGTGATACAAAAATCTTTAATAACTCAGAATTCAAATTCAAAATCTTTACTTAGAAAGCAACCAGGCTATTTTAGATGTGTCTCTACAAATGCCAAAAATCTTTTATAACGTTAACATGTATGATATGAGGGCTAAGCACAAGGGTCTTTCTCTGATAATAAACAATGAATTTTTGACCCGAGACACTAAATTACTACAAAGAAAAGGATCTTCAATGGATTGTTTAAATCTTCAAAATTTATTACAAAAGTTAGGCTATCTTGTTATAACAAAATGTGATTTAACAAAGGCCAAAAAATGAGAGAAGAATTATATGAATTTTCAAAACAGGTCTGATCATACCCCAAGATCTTGTGTTATTGTTATTCTTAGTCATGGCTTGCCTGATAAAATTTATGGTACTGATGGTCAGCTTCTTTCTTGAGCTAATTTCATCTATATTTGATGGAAAGGTTTGCAGAACACTTTGGGAAACCTAAAATATTTATTTTAAGGAAGCTTGCAAAGGCATTGAAGCTGATAAAGGTTACTATGAAAATGGAAGCCATATGTTAAATGGATCAGGTGATGCCAATTGATCTTAAAGTTATTATTGACCATGATAGCCAGATAGTTCTAAAGTATCCCTGTGGCATGGATATGCTCTTTGCCTCGCCACACCCCCGGCTTGTTTCTTGGAGGAATGAATCTCTGGCACTTGGTATATTAGATCAATTGTCAAAGTATTTTCTTTGCATTCCCATGATACGGATATCTTAAATATGCTCACCAAAGTTAATGAAGCCATTATCAGAAATTACCAATCAAAATCTGGCCACAAAATGATGTGTGAATTTACATCCCGACTTCAAAATTATTTTATTTCTTCATACATTATAAATTGTTAATAATTATATAACTAAAACTATGATATGTTGGATTTGGCAAACCCATCACTATGCATTTAAAATGAAAGCTCAATATGACCATATTACATTTTGTTGAAAACTAGATTTATATATCAGTGCTAAATTCCAATTTTTAATTATTATCATGATAATTTTAATTTATCTATAGACATGCATTATTTTTTTAATTTCTCTACTGCTAATAGATACTCAATAATAAAGACAAACTACTTCTTGAACATCCTGATTTATCAAAAAGTAAATTAAATATAGTTTAGAAATGTGGAACATATACATTTAGGTGTATTATAATATTTTAATGAATGTGAATCATATATTTTTAAATTAAAATATATTTTAATGGGTAAAGTGAACATTATTTTTATTGATTTATAAAAAAATAAATAAAAATGAAACCATGAATAACTATAAAAATAATTAATATGTTATTTTTTAATTTTAAAAAATATTTTGATTTATCTTGAAAATATTGTGTTTTGGGGTCCTAATATTATATATGCCTTATATGTGAATGTTTAAGCAAAATATATTAAAATTCAATATTTCATTACTTTAGATGAAATATGGAAGCTACGTTTTAATTTAATATAGAATTTTTTGAGTAAATCTGAAGTCAAATAAGTCATTGTCTTTTCGACTTGTATTGTTCGCAGGACCTAGTCCCAAAAAATGGAAAGAACATG